>NHOP01000874.1:0-12577 GCA_018697155.1 Pyramimonas parkeae | reverse complement strand
CATATCTACAGACAGAAAATACAGATCCTACAAGGTGCATCCTACATAATTAAAATCAGTCCCTGCAGGGACTCGCATGCACACCCGAGAAAACTTCTTGGACGAATAATTCCTCACATGGATCATTTATTCATCTCATTTGGCAGCGCATCTGTGTATATGCCTGGCCGGACTGGAGGCGGCCTTGGGTCATCAGCGCCCTCCAGGCTGTAACGCTAGCGCAGGGCACGCACGACGCCTGAGCAAACAACAAGCATCGGGGGAAACATCACCTGGAATAACATGCGCATTCAAGTGTGAGGGAAGAACAATAGGTGAAAAGTGTGAGCGAAGAACAATAGACCTTGCCTGGTTGTCGTGGTGCAGGAACATACTGGAGTGAAGCCTCCAGAGCGTCAACACAGGCTGAAACTTCGGTTGGAATAATGATTGGGTCGAGCTTCTTGTCCTCTCCGTCACAATAGCTGCTGACCTGTGCAAATTTATATGGAAAAAATACTATGTGTGTTTTATATACAGTCGGCCACCAGAGCCTTAGGCTCTGCGTGTTAATACATCTCCGAGAAATTCTGCGCAGTTGTTTCCAAGCGTGTTGGATCACGCCATCCTGGATTGTACGATGAATGTTCACATACCAAAAAAAGCGAAATAAAAAGGCTACAAGTCATAATGGACAGTCCCTTATATTCTAAGAATTGGTGCATGTGTTTGCGTACGTGACTACGAACCTCTTCTGGAGTGAGATGGTCTGGCACATGTACAAGCGACTCAGCATCCACCAACAGTTTCTCGGCCAACACGCCCTGTTCCTCAAAGCGAAACATCACCACGCAAAATGTGCATGGTGTCTATCTCTCTCTCAATGGCAAGTATTTAAGTGGTTCCTGGAAAAATAACCAAAATCAACGAATGCATTGTACTCGCTGCTGTATGGATTGTTGTGCAACACAGCCAATGTGCAACCTGTAGTGGCAGCCTCTCCTACCCATGCCTCTAGATACCACTACAGATATAGTTAGCCATAGCTCAAAAGCGAAAATAATGTCTGGACACTAAATCGATGAAATGTAGACACCTCTATTTCAACAGCTCGTCAATGTCAGGCAGGACAACACAACAGAAAAACGAAACGGAACACAACAGAACGATTGCAAATGAACATAATGAATTCAGATAAAGAGAAATCACGATTCACTGAAATCTACCAAACCGAAACAAAATAGATAATCGTCAAGGAACAGGTCGTTCTGCGTATATATGTGGGCACCACGTCAAGAACAAAGAAATTGCTGAACTGAATAGCTTTGTGCACACGCATGCAACCACCTAGCAGCCGCGTGTGACTAAGGAGGCCAAGCCAGAACAAAACGAAAACACGGCATCGGGAAGACGGTCTGCGACATCAGAGAATACGCATATGTTCGTTTGTGATATACAGCAAACACGAATATCTTCGCACTATGACAGACCAGAAACACCAGAAGACATGTAGCGTGTTCGAACTCAGCAGGATTCGCGAACCGCGCACACCTGGTACTTCGGCTGACCAGGCACACCGTCGCGATAGGTCGAAGGGGAAATGTCCTCACCATGAAGCCACGCCGGGCAAAACATAGCCACTACCCTCTGGCCAACACTCACACGAGATACACCTGCGCCCACCTCCGCCACAACTCCGCACATGTCCGAGCACGGGACGTATCCCGGACCCTCCCGTTCACGCGTAGCTCGCATCACCGCAAGGTCGCGCCACTGCAGTGATACCGCTTCGACTTTGATAAGCACCTTCCCAGAACCAGGCGCATGTGGATCCGCGGCGTCCTCAACATGAACATCACCCCCTCGCACAACGCCAACCCGCATGTCGGTTCTCTGCGAGAAGCGTGACGGCCGAAACAGGCGCAAGAGTTACATGTGGCCACGAAGGGAAACACTTGGACGGTTCTATGTCTAGCGAGCTATCATACCTAATCGTAATCAATCACCGCATGAGAATTGCCGGATCGAAACACTTTATTTCTTGCACTGGAACATCTGATGTGTCTGCATATGCGATAATCCATGTTCGCTCGTGGTGCCGAAGCTTCTCCCACCTCGTTCGCAAATGTCTGTCCACACCGTACGAATCTATCTGCCACGTAGATGAATCTTGAATCGAGTTTAATTAGAAAATCGCGCGAGCACTTTGTTGATTGAAGTAGTCGCACACTTCTGAGCAATACCTGAATATGAGCACACCTAAAGGATGCACTCCAAAACTAAACCAAAAGATGAATGTTGGCTCGATTGTTGGTGTGTCGCAATTTTCGATTGTCTCATCGAGCATCTGTAGGAGTGTGCTCTTTAGATATGACTACATCAACATGCATAATGTTCTGTTACCATCCATCTTATCTGTGATCTGAAGGGGTTCCAATCCAAAGCTGTGGGCGCTGATTGAACATGCGTAGGGGCACATGCGGCCTAGCTGTAGACCCCGACGGGTCGATAATGAGTTGCTTCAATGGATGAGAGGTGTCTTTATTTGTGGTGCACACAGCGGTTTGGACCAGAGTTTCATGCGCTCTCTCTGGGTTGGGCGTAGTCAAGACGGGCATCCTATGTATATGCAAGGCTGCGTCCCCTCCGACCGACGTGCCGCTAATACCCACAACTTTATGTTTGCGGTGAGCTTCGCCTCGGCGCCTGACTTTGCCAACACGGCTGCAAAATAACGAGTCCAAAAGATCAGTTTCATCCCATGTGCGATGAAAACCATGCAAGCTTGCTTGTGATTCATGGTTGTTCGCTTGTTCTCGTAGATTTGTGCAGCTCCAAGTCAAACCTAGAAAACAAGCTAAGAGCCCGGGTATTTGATGATTTGCAGCATGTGGCATTCAACATGACATGATTTCGCAATTCTTATGTTCAAGACCATGCACACGAGCTCGTCGAGTGTGTGA
Source organism: Pyramimonas parkeae (assembly GCA_018697155.1). NCBI lineage: Eukaryota > Viridiplantae > Chlorophyta > Pyramimonadophyceae > Pyramimonadales > Pyramimonadaceae > Pyramimonas > Pyramimonas parkeae. The sequence continues at coordinate 9,635 of NHOP01000874.1, read as the reverse complement.
TTAAGGAGTAGCAGTTTCAATCAAATTCTATCAATGTAAAAAAGAAATGGCTGTTCAAATGAATGGTGAAGAAGAACATGAATGTTGCACCACGATGGGATGGTCTTGGAATAGTACACATATGCTGCTGCCAACCACAGCAAAAGCAATATCAGTGTTGATCTCCACAGCCATGTAATCCAGTTTGCACTTAGCCCCAAGGGAGTCGCAGTGTATGCTTCGCTGTCATCTGGTGGCAACACTCCACGCACCGCCTACATCCAGCAAGCCAAGGCTGTAGGTTAGGAGGTCGAGTTTTTCCTTAAATAATAGTGCTTGTGATACAGCCCAAGTACACTTTAAATTTGTAAATCGATCCTGATTAGCGCAAACTATGGTATGAAGCTATCGCCCATTCACAGTTATGGGCTCAAATTATGCGTATATTCTAAACGCCACTACGTCTGAATCCTAACGGCGACTTTTTCCTTGCCAGCATGCAGGCAGCAGACTTTACAACCAGTGCTAGCACACAATGGATTGATATCTAGAACACAGAGCATTGATAGTTGTTGGGGGGGTTCAGCATATTGGGCTTTCAATGGATTGCAGAGTCGTGTAAGGGCTTTTGAATGCATGATTTGGTCCATTGATGAGTGAAGTCAAACGCATATTTCACCCATAGCACGCGCGGAGGATAGGTACTGTTTGAAAAAGACACACACCCTATCCAATGTGTGTGTGTGTGTCAATATTGCACATTTTTCCTGTTGTGAACATGAAATGTGGCAGACCAAACTGCAACTGAACAAGTTGATCATTGAGCTGGATCTAGCGGCGCCAAAACGCATTCGCAAATGCATGAACCAGCTCCGAAGATTTGTTCATGTAGCATACTTTTGAATTTGATATTTGTTGCATGAACATCCAGGACACATCAATGTCTGTCATGCATGCTGTTGAGGATTGCGGACCAGTCAACGACCAGAATTGCAATGCATTAAAGTTCCTTCGGCTCCTACAGAAACCTATGCGCACGGCAACAAGCACGCTTTTCGTTGCAAGGGAACGTTATGCTACAACGGTCACAATGCACACACTTCATGGTTTGTACCTGCGAACTCGATAAAGGAAAGGGCGGGGGCGGCTGTGCCCGCCGACGCCTTCTAATGTGGGCAATGTTGGGGGGTTGGTGATTGTCGTCTTGCGAGGGCCCAGCCAAAATCTTCAACCTATTGCTGCTCAGATCAGCGCGTTGAACAGTGTTCCGACCCCAATCTGCACATGTCCACATCCCAAATCATTGGGCATAGCTCTGCTTTGGTTCACACATAGCCCTCTACCCAAAGAACAAGGTCTTGACTTGTGTCGGACGCTTGAATCCAACTTGACGCAGTGCCGCTCCATGATCATCAAAGATTGTCGTTGGTTGATGGGCAGCAAGCATTGCATAGCCGTGCATAACCACATAGCCCTATTCATTGGAAACGTTGGGAAATTGCATGTTCAAGTAACGTTCAATCCGGAAAAACAAGAACACACAATTAAGAAAAATGGGCTATGTTCAGAGGGGCATGTCATGTGATACATCAGTGCATACTTTGAGTACAGCAAAAGGGGCGGCTTGTTCCGACCGGCCATTGAAGAATCCACATATGCAACCTTGGAAACTTCAGGAAGGTTTGGTTCTGCTAGATGATCCACTGCCACAACGCCAGGATGCATGGGTATCTCCGTCGGCAGAACAAGGGATCGATTTATAGTCAGTTGAAAGTTCTCATCCATGAAGACACATCAATTCCTATTGGTTGGTAATTTATTGTCAGCTCCGTTGAATGGCGTGCCCATTTCGACTCACACGTGCCCAAGCAATTGCATAGTCAACCACCACGAACTTAGCCAGGGAAAAGGGCCCAATCCCTATAGCTTGGATGGGATGAGCAGCGGAGTCAAATATTTCACTGATGGGAGCCTGAACCCTGGTGTGGGAGGTGTCTGCCTTAGCCAGTGACGCAAGTGACACATCACAAAGCCTCCAGGGATGCAACTTTGAGCCTTGACTCACCTGAGATGTACAGCTCGTTCGTGAATGTGGTGGCAGCCACCGAGTGTGGTCTGCGCATCATGTGCCTGTTGCCCACATGCGTCAAGTTGAGGGTCGTCACCTCCCCAGCATACGTACCGTCTGACACCCGCCATTTCGCCAATTGCAGCAGGCCTAAATTCAGCCTTTATTGTGAGCAGCCAAAGTTCAAAGTGTCGATAAGCACCCGCAGGGTTGGAGCAAAAGCCAATGGTTCACATTGTGGGACTCTAAATCAGCATCATTTTGATCCGGAGTGTGACAGACCAGCAGATGTGAAGCATGAAGATGACCGCACAAGTAGCTGGTACAGCCAGTGTCTGGTTTTTGGTAGCAATCATCCTTGTGATTGTGGGCAAAACAGACTGCGTTATATTAACTTGGGAGGTACATTGTGAGAGGCTGAAATACAACAAGTCTATGGGAAATATCTACATGTGACCTTGGCAAATCATTCTTGAAGCGCCAAATACCTTTGAATTGTTCTGTGAATGCATCAGCAATTGTAACAATACGATAAATGAACATCATTGTGTAGCTGGTAAGCATATGGACATGCAACTGCCTGTTAAGCAGCAATTGGTCGTGCTTCATCGGCATAGAGAGTCTGCCCTCAGCTCACAACAGAAAACAACACAATCAAGGTATGTCGATAACGATAAATACTGATGTTCAACGTCTGGACGCACATCGGTAGCAGGGTCACACCATTTGCTAACTACGCTTCCTTCAGCACCCGGGAATCTTCTGCCGTTCCCCTTCTGAGGAGCATGCGTCTGCACAAACACCTTGCCGTGCAAGTTGAAGCATGCGCCACACGCCTCATTCCTACTGTACAACACAGCCTTTGCAAACTGTGATGCCTCGGCTAGCAATTCGCCTTGACTCAAGCAATACTGCCGACACCAAAGCCAACTTCCTTGACAGGTTTGCAACGCAGCGTTCTTCACCTGTGATCCTCACTCCTCTGATGTGGGGCTGCCCAGCGTCCAGCCCGTCCACGATGTACAGCTGGCGCCCGTCTGGCGCGAGGTGCAAGGAGTGCGGGCCCACAAAGCGAGCGAGCGCCGCCGCCCCGTCGGTCACGCCCTGGTGCCCGTCCCCAGCCAGGCTGCCCACGTACCCTGCGGGGAGGGTACGTGGGCATGCAACGTTCGTGTCCGGAAACATGCAACACCCGCCATGCAGTACAGGGCAAAGGCAATGTACACATGCGCACCCATACAAGCGCATGCATACCCGCATTCATGCCTGCCCAAACAGAATCTGAGAACCATCACAAGGATCGCCCCAACCACCTTGATATCTGTTGGTCTCAGTTTCTTGATGTCTTATTGTGAAGCAGCTGGTTCGGAAATTGAGGTGTAGCTAGTGCTGAACGAGACAATCCCCCATCAACAGAAAATCAACAGAAAATCCAGCTGGTTCCAACGATATTCGCGCAACAAGCCAATCCCACCCGCCCAGTACCAAACACTGGTTGTTTGCGATCTTGATGGACCCCTAAAACAATGTTCTCACATCGGAGGCAACTGCTCAGTCCCACAAGCAGAAGTGTATGTGTGGCATGCCACTAGAAAATTAGACAATCAGCTGACTGCATATTCACGGATATATTCGCGTCCGTATGAACATGGACTCAATTTAAGAAACGGCCGTGACTACGTCGCGAAAAGTCACGTAAGGTACGCGCACAACTGCATCTCATTATGTCGCAACATCACTGGAAGAAGAAACCGCAATATGGCCATCACATACACGCCAACGCATAGCACAAATACTGTAGAACACACGGAACATGGGTAGAAATCCCACAGGAATGCATGCCTCACGAAACACTTTGACCATATGCTGTACGTAATAGGTACGCAAACGGACTACAAAAAAAACCCTTCCGAACACCATTGACACCATGTCAACTGATTGAAATCCCAAAACCACCAGACATCTCTCAAAACCAGTTTGCAACAACAAGCCTTCACAATTGCACACAGATCATGGCACTCAAGACAGATTTTCCATTACATACAGAAGCGCATGCAAATCAACAGGCAAGCTTGTCCAGGCACACTGAATTTTGAGATTAACTACATGCGACCCCACATACCAAAAGCAGTGTACACAACCACCCATACACACACTAGCATGAAGAAATCCAAGGGCGGGCCAGATGTTCGCATATTATTCAAGCATCAGTGCAGACAAAACACGCTGTAGGCACAACTAAACAAGCAAAGCGCCTAGCATGTGACGAAGTCTGTGCCAAGTCTGTGCTGGGCAAAGAGACATGCCGCTAGTGTGCAGTCAGGCCTGCGCACCCGTGTCTGTGCGTATGTGCCGCACCCGATGGTTGCCGCTGTCCGCCACGTACCTGCACCACACAGCTTCCCACCGCCCACTGGAGGATGTTCCGTGTCATCAAGACAAACCCGCGTTGATTCGTGTCCGGGCAAGCACAGACGTTAACTGTAAACGCTAAAAGTGTCAGCACATATCGAAAACTTCGAGCACATCATGCACCTGAGCCACAGATCTGCTAGAATGCGAGTATGAATCTGCAGAACAAGTCAAGTGTTGCTTGCTCCAGCCACTGACCTCCATGGGTCCTGGTTTTGCCGACATCTCGCAGCTGTGGCTGAAGAGGGAAAAGCTTGAAGGCCAGACATGATAATACATTGAGTTTTATGTGTTTAGGACATAGCCATTGCAAAATTTACCTATGCATTGCGAAAAAATATCCAACATGGCCTGTACCTACCTGAAAACCGCTAGCAGCATTTCCCCAGGAGCTTATGCTTTTTAGAGAGAGTCACAGTTTAAAGGCTGATGACACCATGATCAAAGCGCCATGCTCGGTGTGCGTTCACAGTGTACTTCTCTAGATGACATGTGTGGATAGTACTCAGCGCGATACTTGCAAAGTTGCATGTCATTGATAGCGAAATGAAACAACTTCATAAAAAATGAAAACCATTAGAAAAACTGTTAGATGTAGGATGCTCGAGAAGATGTGGGCTGACCAACAATAGCCACAGATATAAGTTGCGATTGCCGTGCTCTTCTTGTAAGATACCATAACGACACTAGATCCTATCAACCATCATTATGTTGTCGAATAGATTCTGACAAACTCAAAGTGAAGCCTACAAATGCAACATACTTTCCAACGCAGAATACAGTCATATATAAACAGGCTTGACTGGAGCTGAATATGGTGTCGTCACACTGAAGGATGTCAAATCAACAAGAACATACACAGACACTTTACAATGGGTGGACGCATCCCAGTGTCTACCAGCCCAAGAAGAAAGCAATTTGGTTTTATACACTCTATAGCAAATCGACCATTGCACCATAAAATATCCGGCAATTAGAAAAGCCTAGCACTTCCCTGTTGTGCGCCAATATCCTTACACTATCAAGGAACTCCATATGCACAACAATAACTACATATCACTCCGCAGTGTGCATGCGGAGTGCACACATGTGGAGATAAAGCATGTGCTATGATTCGAGGCGGAGCTCAGGAACGTACAGGTACTTGCCATCGCATGCCACACTCTCCGGGAAATGAAGCTTGGCTCTGACGTTCAGCACCACACAACCCAAAAAAAAAATGTAACACATGTAGTTGAAAACGCAAAATTTGCAATATGCCTTAAAAGCGTGCAAGAAGACATCACACCCGTCCATACAGCGGGGAATGTATCAAACGAGCACACTACTGAACTCCAACATGCGCTCGAGTGTATGATGTTGCGACATGTGTCATGGGTTGGATTGATTTTCATGAACGCATCTTTCTTTGGGATGTATATTCAAGACTTACGGTGTGCGTGTGGACACGTACAAAGTATGCAACCTGGTGGCGGCATACTAGCAACTGATATGCTGGCAAAGCACACATAAATATTTTCTTGTTTTCTCAAAGCACGTTCACCGATCTGAGAACAGTTGATCTAATCAAAGATGTTGCACGCTTCATCATGAAGGGCTTGGAGGCTTCCAGAAACCAAAAATCCTTCCAGGTACACAAACTTGCGAACCTAATTTACCGGTCTGTGACTGTTCTATGCATTAGAAGACACCAAGTCTCATCACATGGATCTGCAAAGGTAAGCAGATTATTCCGATAGATTTTCCTCCATGCCACGATATGTATATGCTTCAACTGGTACACAGATTTTCAAAGTCAACTTGTGCATTGGTGGCATTTGGCGCGTGGAGCGGTTGCTGTGACTGTCAAGTAGGGGAGGGTGATTGACAAGCACGAGAATACAACGAACTCTTTCTGGTTGCCGTCCCTGAAGCCGGGCTGTCCGGAGCCCGCCAGCGTCGTCACCCGCCCTGTCAAACATCACCACCACAAAGCTGGCACATTGAGACGTGCAAAGCTCCGGCGCACACACCTCACATAAAACGCCGGATTTCGAAGTCATACGTTGCAGATTGTTTGGAATCCTGAGGTGGGTCGGCATTTGTATTGATGGAAAAGTCCCCAGGAAATTCAACTTCACGGTGAGCCGGCACAGGCGAAGCGGATCAGAACAATGGCTAGTGTTCATGTGGGTGAAAATGCCACTTCTCGTATCCTTCACAAACCCTAAGTAACTGCAAGTCTGCACACTAAAAATATGGAATGCACCCTGTACCAGTCCCGACAAATGCTGCCCTACATCTTGCATCATCGCGCGAGTACTTGAAACTGAATTCAAATTTGCAGACTAGTGCTGGAGAAGATGTTGCAACTCGTCAAGGGATGCACGTGCCCTTGTGCACTCTGCGCATTGCGCGTACAAGTTCAGAAATGCTTGCATTCAAAAATCTTAAGGGTGACCTTGCAAACCTATTGCATTTTGTCTCTATTGCCGTCAACGCCCTTCATACAAGCGATGTGTTGCTACGACCCCTTCGAAACTCTCCCAGTCTGCTCAAGGGACCTGGCGCACGCCTACAGTCACATGCCGGCCCAATCTCGATCTTCATTCAGCTCAAAAAAAGGAAGATTGAGATCATGATCCTGGCAACTATCTCACTGCAAAAGCTTGAGTTGAGGGACCCAAAATAGTGTGCTGCAGGAGTTGTGATAAATGGCTTGCGCTTTGGGCCAAATTGTGCAATCACGGTCGTGCGAAGACACGGACTCAAACTTGATGTAGATTGAGACACGATGACACTTGAATTGCAAACAAACTGCAATCTCTGGAGCGCAAACTTGCTGGGCATACACAGTCAGCCGTTTAATACAGTCGGTCTGTGCAAGCACCTTTCCCTCTAGGTTGAGCTGCACCCTGAACATTTTTCGCGATGAGATCAACGGTGAACAAAATTGGTGGTTTCTGCATAAACAACCTATCGCTTGATGTTGCTAGTAAATTCAGAAGGCGATTTTTTTTATCTTCACAGCTTCTACTGCTCGACCTGCTCAGTTTGTGCGTGTGCGATAGTCAGCTAGATGGTTGAGCGCCAGTGCACATGCTTTGTGGAGACGCATCATGAAGAGGGCGTCCCGGAGGAGAAGAAGTGTACCAGTTCATAGCATTCATGGTCAGGCCAAACACAGAATTGCTATACTTGACCACCTGCATGCGAAGCGGGAGGCTGTAAGGGAGCCAAACACCATCGCGTCCCTGCTGCAAACCAAACAGCGCGCGCAGCTTACTGTCAACACAAGGCTGGGAGGAGGCACTCACCATTGTGCAGGGTGACGACGCGCACGCGGTGGTTCCAGGTGTCAGCCACGTATAGGTCGGCGCCGTCCGCGGACACCGCCACAGAGGACGGGTAGGTGAAGAGCGCGGGCGGGGCGTGCTGGCTCAGGCGATCAGAGAAGCCCTTGGACCCCGCCTTGCCCGCCACCGTGCGCACGTCTCCTGCTAATGGAGGATCCGTGTGATGTGCTCAATCCACTATTGCCTATCCGTGATTGCGCACGCTGATAGGAAGTATCGCTGGTAGAGACGTACCCTTGGTGGTCCCGTTGCCTCCTTGTGGGCAGGGGAAAGTCACCTTGACGGAGCTCACAACGCAGCCCTAATTGTTGCAGGTTCACTTTCAGCAGTTACATGCCCATGCACACAGATACGCAAACAACAACGCTGAATACAGACTACCACGAGATGTTGACCCTAAGCGGGAAACAACCCTGGTTTTTTGGGAAATAGCCAGACGTCGTTGCAGATGTTCAGGAGATTGGGATGGCTACTAGCTCATCGGACATGACCTGCCAGCCATCAAGTTTAACTGAGGCTGAAGCAGATACAGGTCAAGAATCACATCTTGGGTCACGTAAGGGTCCCGCGTTGATATCGAAATCTATTCTATGCATTCTGTGTGAAATGCATGAAGTTCAAAGACGAGCAAAGCAAGCACAATATTGTCACAAAAAGAAGGACGCCTGGCAAATGCGCCACCGAGGAAGCGCTTTCAAGGCACAATCAAACTTTTCACATGCTAGCCAAGCGAATGAAGGATCTATATTCTACAATCAATTTCGGTGATAGTTGCTCGTCATCGCATCCCTGAAGGAAATCGCGCGCATGGGATAATGCATGGCCAAGTCTAGCAGCCCTGATGCACGGCAGGCCACTTCTGACGCACCAGAGGGCAGTGTCACTGCTCGAATCACATGGTTCCAGGTATCTGTTGCACACAAGCAGTCCCATCAAGTCATATGTCTGCAATTTTGTTACTTGAGATTGGGAGTGCGGACTTCAATCATTACTGAGAACGCAAGTTCATGCTCTTGAAGCTGTCTGTGGATGCGGTTCGAATGCTTGGAATCCACGCAGTGCGAGACAACGTCCTGTTTGGAGTTATCAGCTAGTATCAGATGGGCTTTTGAAGGCCATCCTCTGATGCATGCTACATCTTCAGTATTGATGCTGTATGTAGCATGGTGGGGTCACGAAAGGCATCGAACCAACTTCCCGCTCTTGACTTCAACGTGCAATTTACAGGCTTGGACGATCGCAACGAACCCACCTGCCACATACAGCTCATGTTCATCACGGGCCAGGACTACACTCGACGGGTGGAAGTACATTGCCCTTTCGCTGATGCCATCCCGATATCCAGACCCATGTCGTCCACTAACAGTGTGCACCCAACCTACGCCAAGTCCGTGGGCATGTCGTGCACTCTGCTAAGGACATTGCATTACTACAATCACATAAATACCGATATCAGTGATGAAATCATGTTAATTGAAATCTAGCACTTTCCGTTAGCTTTTTCCGTGACAAAGTAAACTTTCAATCTTTATTCTATGTTCTCCGCCTTACAGTGCGTTGCGAAGAACAGTGATATCACAATCCCGTATTCTGATCAGAACACAGAGACGAGATACCACTGATAGAGACGATTGCGATAAACTGAGACAATCTTAGATACCGCAAGCAAAGGGTTTCTGCCTCCCTGATGTCGTCAAGTCGCTTGTCCATGTGTTTGTGGTATGGTATGGACAAAGGCGCATCAAAACAGTACGCAGCAAGATCATCAATCGCTCTGCAGGTACATCACCATCATACCAAAATATCATCGCATGGCTGCATATCATTTCATAATCAATCGT
>NHOP01000873.1:0-12597 GCA_018697155.1 Pyramimonas parkeae | reverse complement strand
ACGTGCGCGGTGGCCATGCTCACCGTACGTGCATATTCTGTAGTTGGAACTACAAGTCTAGGCTCCGTTCCTTGGGTCTCTGTATCCTTCGCAATAACATTCTTCATGCAACGAGCAAACAAAAATGTGCGCTCATCAATTGTTGAGCAGCACGGTCAACATGAGGAGCAGAGCTACGAAGAGCTGGAGATAGCTGAGTGGCAGCATGAAGTGGAAACGTGTGGGCGAACGTACGCTTGCAGCCCGTTGTTAGTAGAGTAGCCGGTAACACGAACGGTAGCAAGATAAAGACTGCGCTGTTAAAGCAGTAGTACTGTATATCTAGCAAAATAATAATGTATTGTATCAAACATAAAGTTACTGCACTGTGAGTGATGCAATTGTTTAGTCTGCGTTTATATGATACATGCAACGTTCTCATTTGGCAGGTACACAACCAGAGTATGACAATCTTGCATGAATGGAATTTTCATTCGGATCGGAATAAGTTGCCCTTTCATGCAGATGGGATTGTAGATAGAATGCTCTTGGCCCTGAGTATCTTGGCTCCTATTTCTAGGGGGAGTTTGCTTTGTTGCTTGTTAACCTTTCGATAGTGAACTGACGTTGAAAAGCAAGAACAGCCTATGAAAACAAGCATAATTTCAATGTATCAAAAGCATAACAGTAAATGTGCATTATGGCATGGTGCAAAGCGCGTTATACATACAGCCACTGTGGTGGGTGGTTGGGATTTGACAATGTCCTTGTGTTTTGTGGCCACAGTGCAAAACATATCTTCAAACTCAGGAAGAACAGCGTTTGATCACAGACCCGCATCACCATGACAACATACACAGTGTTATCCTCCACCCCGCCCTGGCACACTGAGGGATAGTCGTTTTGAGGGGAACTCATGCCTTCTCCCCAGCCACGCTCAATACCCCTACCTATTTGCGAGCGAGCCTTTTCATACCAGCTGGTGTGAAGCACCGAGGCAGTACATGCTTAATCCCGGACCTCAACTTAGAGTTTTGCAGATGTTGCTATGTGTTGGTCTTGCTGCACTTCCATAAGGCCATCGTCCTCCGTGGAGTGTTGCTCGTGCTGCAGTGTTCTGGTCATGTGCATACAATCTTCGGCTGTGCAACAAGTTGTAAGCGTTCGCGGCAAAGGCCACAACATCTTCGTGAGTCTTGTAGATGCTATAGTTCCGCATGTGGACTTGAAAATACGTGTGGACGTTTTGGATTGTCATAAGAGAACACTGGGCCATTCTTGATTGTGATTCGGTTTGCACGGGAACTACACAGTACGTACAGTCTGGGCAATATGTCTACCAGGTTGATGATTGTGTTGGAAAAGTCGCCGTGTATCCTGTAAATTTGTAACCACTTCTTTATTTCACCTTTTCTGACAATGAACACGTTCGGAATGTTGTGACAATGAACACTTCAGAAACGTTATGACAATGAACACTTCAAAGTGTCGACACATGTGGGCTGGGAGGCGTTTCGAAGTTACCTCATGCGACATCACAGGGAACAGCCTATTGCTACGAAATTGATTGGTGTATCATTTGTTGTGCTGGTCTAGTGTACTTGGACCAGAGAATATCCTCAACCTCTTACAATGCAGGTGCACGATTCGCAGTAATTGGATCTGGTTGGGAGGTCACCGCAGGCGAGCTTGAAATGGATGCGCCGCCAATGTGTCCGCACAAACCTGTCAAGAGTGTGTGTTGCTAGTAGTTATGTTCTGTATGTGCTTGAGGATCGGCACATGGTAAACAGCTAATCTTTAGGTCAACAAATGAGGGGTTCAATCAGGAACTCCCCTCCTGGTACACTGCATTGCGCACACCCTCCTCGATTCCGTCCTGTGTCCTGGCTTGTTGTGATGGCAACTCATGCTTAACCCTGGTGATGAGAATGTTCTTTACTCTGCCATCTTCCGCTACCACTATTGACAGCCTTGGGGGACGAACTTCGCGCCTGCCGCAGCATTGCCGCGAAATACTTCCATGCAGTGGATGAGGATCGTACTCCTCTCAGCATATTTGTGGAAATGATGTTTGGCCACCGTGTGGTTTTCGCAATATACACTCAAACGTCAATGTTTTGACTTGAGTTCAGCAATTTCCTAGGAATCGATCAACTATGCAAGGGAATCTTATCAAGTATATATCCAGTGGTGCACTCTATCGTATTGACATAACGATGATAGCATGGGTGTACTAGCATGAACTTCAAATGATCAATTAGCATGAGTATATGCATTAGTATTCGTATAAGTATAAGTAATAGGATTTGTATCCGTATTAGTATTAGCATTAGCATTAGTGTTAGTATTTGTATTAGCATCATAATTATTATCAGTATGAGTAGAAGTATTAGCATTAGCATTATTATGATTATCAGTATTAGTATAAGTATTAGCATTAGCATTAATATGATTATCAGTATTCGTATAAGTATTAGCAATAGCATTAGTTCTAGTTTTAGTATTAGCACTAGTATTAGTAATAGCAATATCTATGATGCAGTTGAGTCGTGCTAGGACGATACTTTCGTTTGTTTGCCAAGGCCAAACAGCTACCGCCCACATACGCACATGCGAAAACGCGACTCATTTTGAAGTAGACGTAAACAGCGGGGCCAGCCATTTCGGTTTACACGGAAATGAAGGAATGTTGCAGAGTCACGCTTACCCCGCTGCCTTCGATCGTCTACTTCAAAGCATGCCACAGACAATTTCCTCCTACAGACCGAGTAATTTTCCTAAGCTAATCCAGCAATTAAGCTTTACCAGCAACACTTAGTTGCTCACCTTAAGCGCGAAATCTGAAGGTTTGACACTTGCACAGATGAAACACAGGGATTATTTTCAAAAGAATCTGCTTCTGCTACAAATCTTGTGCTGTTGGGTGATGTGTTGACCCTGCCGGTGTGCTGATGTTTCCGGTTCTCGTCATGAGAATTGAGTATTCAGGTCCCTTTATGGCTTGCTCTCAAGCAATGTGTGCGCCGTACAAAGACGAATTTCAGCACGCTCAATTTCGCATACATGCTTTGAGTTTACGAGCACAGGTGTAACAGCGGATGATATGTACGGTGCTAACGATGAATGTCGATTCCAAAAAGAGTTTAACTTCATGTACAACATGCTTCATACAACTTGACGCGTTGAAAGCATGGGCGTTGAAATCATTCTTCAGATACAGGTGAGAGACACTATTGGAATCAACTCTCGGAGTCCGATTTTTTCTGAATTCCCGTCACCTTAACGTATTGTGGGAAAATTTATCATATGTACAGGATGCGCTAGGCATGATGCTTACCACGGGCATGCATATCTTTGATTCGAATTACATGAAAACATTATGTAGCTGATAGATAGTATTGTCACTTCACGCTTTGGGAATCGCCAGCTAACTTGCCTGAAACACAATGTTGCAATTGTTCAATGTTCTTGTGTTGAACTTGGAAGTGCGATGCCATGTCACTCAGGCACATGATCTTGTTCTACAGAATATCAATTTCTCTCTTCTTATTGCATTTTTCTATGGAACTTATGGTTGTGGTACTCTGACTTGCTCCATCATAATTATATTCCCAAGGTATGCCGAATTGACCTTTGAGCACTGGATTTCAAGTCCATTTCTGACATCACTACAAGCGGGAGCATGCAAGCAGCCATTGCATTCCAAAAAGCATCTGAACCACGGAAACATCATTCATTCGTTTGTTTTCCAATGACATTTTCAAAACCCTGCTCGCGTTCAGATTTGGGAAAAAGCGCGCATTGCATTCGACGATTGGCCAGAGTGTTTTTCTGCAAGACAGGGAAAATCTCTAAAACGCAGGGAAGGCCAGTAAGCGCACACTACAAGATTCTCTTGAGGCTGATCGTGACGTAGCCGCTGCCGCGTATGGACACTTTTCCTTAAGTGACCATCTTCATTATGTTGTTTCTTCACTTGGCCATGCATACAGTGATGGTGTGTTCTGTGTGTAGAATCACAATGCTGGGCCTCCGTTCCGTGAGCTGCTGCAGCTCATGCGTTTTCATTCTGGTCGCAAAGAGCAACCAGAGTAAGCAAAACAAAAACGGGTGCCCATCTAACAATGGACATCACGAGCGAAGTTGAGCGCACAAACAGGAAGAGCTAGCGATAGCTGAGTGACAGCATGATATGAAAGCGTTTTGGCAAACGTGCTGTAGCAGTCAAGTAGATGTGCAGGAGCTATATGTATTTATGAAGGCAAGATGCAGGCTGGGATATACAAGCTATGACGCTGCGTATGTGTCAAATAAACAATGTGATTCTTAATTGTATAGCTATTACCTTTGTGCGTTTGCTCGTAGTTTGATGCAGATCCTTGTGTTTTGTATTGACATGTGCATAGCTATGAAATGAACATTTTGAAAATGGGTGAATCATTTTCGACAGCTGTGCGTAACACGCACATGAAGGACTTTTGGAACTGACAAACTTGGTTTGAACTTTCAGTTCCATCTACAGATAGATTATACATCGTTGACGGCGAACATTCAACTGTGGTCATAGGGCCGACACTAGCAAGAAAGCTCCGTTCAAGCTACCAGCCATTGCAATCTGGCAGAGCTCCAAGCTGCGTAGCCCGAAGTAAAGCTGGATGAGCATAGGATGGCTGCAAAAGAGCATCCTTCGTGGTGTCAGCGTTTTACCGAATGTGATAATGAGATATTTTTGCGGAATGGGAGACCCATAACAGACATGCATGCAAACATGCATGTGGATGCTTGGCATGAAAGTTTGACAAGCGTGTGTCGGAACGCCTCATGGCGGATTGTTAGCGTGTATGTATACGTGCATGCTTGGGCAATAGCTACGGCGGTTCAATGCATAATTGGGGCCTGTCGCTGATAGATCGTGTTAAGCTGGCACGAGATGTCTCAATCCGAAAAGTATGTAGACTTGCTTGGACCTTTGCGCTCTTCCAACACAAGTTTCCCCGTTGATGACATCCTTTTCATTGTTGCAATCCACCGTAGCCATATCCGCTTGTGAGACTTTCTTGATAATGACCTGGTGTTTGAGAAAGTGTGAGAGTATGGAGGTTGCATGCGCTCCTACTTCGTCAAACGTGGATGCCCGAGGTTCCGAGGGAAACCCCTAAATCTCCACAAACCTGGTAGCATTTTCATCTTGATTGTACGTGGTTTGCAGCCTAAGCTACGGAAGACACAACAGCCTGCTTTGTCTGCGCATTAACACATCCTCGGTCGATATCTGGGTATGATTTCGTCCTTTTCATCGGCAAACCTGAGGAAACTATATTTCCGCACGACTTATGATTTTTTGGCAGCAAGTAACAGTTTGAACAACCAGTATTCATGGTGGTTGGTTAGGCGGTTGGTATGATCACTCGCTCATCGAAGATGGACCGCTAAGCTAGAAAGTCGTCCTGTGTATATTTGTTCATGCGAGTGTTAGAGCAAGGAAATGTCGTCCCATTCTACACGACCCAAGCCTTGGAACCACCAGTTCACTCACGGTGGTTGTTTGGCGTATTTGATCGGGAAATCATCAGGTGAGGCAATACCTACTCCTGTCGGGCCTCGAACACTGGACCTCCAGCACAAGAGTCGTCGCCGTTACCAACTAGGCCATCTGACAATAGATCCACCCAGTTTTGCTGTTGCGATACCAACCACACACATAGTTGCCAGTTCTTCAAGGACGAGCTCTTCACATTGATTTCGAAGGCTGCAAGTGCAAAATCCTTGAGAGTACCCGCAAAGCACTGGGGTCTTATGATCTGATGCGTGACTTTGGTACCCACCTTAGCACGCGACTTGGGTACCTACCCAATTGACTTGATGCGCTTTCGAGTGCTGCATTACTTGCTAAGCTTTGACTACATATTCTACAACATAAGCAAGTAAATCAGCAATACTACCTTTCATCACGTTTCCTTCACCATCTCGACAGGCCTATAACTTCCCCATCAATACGTGATGTGTGTGTTTGTCCTTGTTTTGGCATGTTGCGAGTCAATACAATCAACCGGGACTTTACATGAAACCCAATCTTCCGCATCGAGTACTGAAGCGTAAGCAAAATACCCTGTTTAATCAATAAGGTCATCTCACATCAACAACTCGTATTGTTGGTCGAGCGGCATGATCGCCTGCCTTCCGAAAGGCGAGGATACGATTTGAATCTTGGCCCGGGAAATTTCCGCCGGATTTTTGAATGGAATGACCTTTCTTGTCGCTTGTATCTCCTTGATTTCCTTAAAGTTGGTATCAGAACCATGCCGTGCCTCGACGACCTCAGAGTCTTCCCCGAGTTGCACGATTCTACTCAAGGGGGTGAGGGGTAGCAAAATGCGCTATTTAATCTAGAAGTTGATCTCACATGAACAACCTGCAACTCCTGAAGTTCCTTGTAACCGACTTGATGCACTGTTGTATTTGTTTGTGTACAAACAAACTGAATACCTCCCTGGTGAGGGAGTCCTTGCCACCTTTAACATTGTTGCTTGGATATGATAATGATATGATACTGATATACATAGCCCCGACATCGGTAGGTACTGCCTCGCCTGATGATTTCACAATCAAATGCCACGCTGGCTGGCGGGTCACGTTCGATTAGCGAGCGATCTTACGAACCACCATGAAAATTGGTGATTCCAAAGTTTATTGATAATGTTGAGCCCCCTGCTCATGGGGGGCGAGGGGCATACCTTCCCGTTTTCCAGCCATTAGGATGGTGTGTTTGAATCACGCAACAGGTGGTGTGTGGATAGAGTACCTAGAATGTTCCCACGTGATCCAAACATAAATTAGAAGAATCACAATAGTAGAGCACAGTTGTCTTGAGAGCAGTTTCTTCCAATAATCAGTGACCAAACACGATAATGGTAGCCATTGTCATATCCACCATACTAGGTGGTGTTTCACATTGAAGGTGGTGGTCGCAGGCGGATATGTAGCCAGATGTAGTATATTGCATCTGACAATTCCAGCACATCGGTATCAATTAATCTGTGATGTCGGTCGATCTCCCTAGTTTGCAAACGACAGGGGAACGCTCGTCGCAGTACTCTATTATTCGTACATTGTAGTGTAGCCCTAAGACCTACGTTAGGGGGCGCTAGACTTGCTGTCACAGGATCCCCGCAAAGGTATGAGAGATGCGTCCTGATTCAATGGCCGGTCCTCTTTGCTTGACTAAAGCAAAGAGGATGCCTTGTAAATACACTTTCGAACAACCAGGTTGTATTGGTTGTTATTTCTGCGGTAAGATACTCACTCGCTAATCGAGAATGGCCAACTTGAGAGACCTTCGACATATGATCGCCCGCGGCACTTCCAACTCAGGTCGGGCCTCGAGCCTGGTCTTGCCGCGAGTACAGGCCCTACCGGATAGAGCAGCAGACATCCCGATGAATATGAAGAATCGAATGAAAAGGAGCGGATGTTGTCTTGGCTTGGAGTGGACATGTTCCCAGTTGAATAATCGCACCTCAAAACTGGGCGAGTTCAAGCGGGTTAATGAGCACGTTTCCCGTGTATCCCGCTTGAACTTTACCCAGTTTTCGAAGTGCGAACAGTCAATTGGGAACATAAAAAGCCATAGTAACACCCTAGGCTATTCATTCGATTCTTCATAATGATCGTGATATCTGCTGGTCTTGCCGGCAAGGCGTCGCCTTTGCCCCTTGAAGAAATTCTCGTAACCGACAGCATTGCATCCGCTGGACCTGTTGACCTCTCGCTCCTTGACACAGCCGAAGGTCGGTTAGACAAGAACGAGTTCGAACGTGTTATTTACACGAGCAAGAATTCCGGACTGTATACATTTGTCCGAACCTCGACGACCACCCGCTCTTTTATGACTGCAACCACACAAGGATCCATCGGACAATGTAGACTGCTCATCCGCACGTTTTGGATCGGGTAAATAGTGAATTTGTTTGATTGGCTTTGTCGTTACGCATCAACCCCGCAACTCCCAGGGTTTGAAGTGAACTGCCCCGGATTCAACTACGGTAATCAATATTTCAGAGAAGGAAATGGGCGTTCACCACCCCCGAGGTCGTAGAGGACGAGTGGATCGAGCACGACCATGCAAATCGTGGACATCGTATTCTTCAACGCGCTTTTCCGCGCAGCTGCCGCGATAGATTTGGGGGTGTTGAGACGATATCTTTGTTCAGTGGTCAAATCCATTAATGGATTCTTTACCAATCGATTTACCCCAACTGTCACGCTGGCACGATCGGTTTGAGGCTTGAGGTTGAACACTGTCATCACACAAGGTCATCCCTCTATCATTGGACGGTGCGCTTGGATGTTGTCTGCAGCGTCGACAATCCAAGGTCACGAAAAACATAATCGGCATGGTAATTTTCCATACCCGTCAAGCTACAAGTCCATAATCGGAGAACATGTTGTGGCTTACATCTGGACTGCTGCCATTCGCCGTGATTCCTAGCAATATTCTTTCACACCGCGTCCAGGTAATTGTCTTCTTTGGCGGGGAACGCAACCGCTGCACATGTTGACCTCTCGTTCCTTGTAGGGCCGAGGATTGTCGTGCTTATGAGCCGAGAAGTGCTGCACCCGATTTTCTCGATGTGATCTCATGCAGTACCATAATGAAGGAGAGGTCAACAAGTCCCGCTGACGCGTTCCTATTGCATACGAGAATTTCCATCACGCAGTGAGATATGAACCAGCCTCAATGGTGCCTGTGCAATGAGGGAAAATGAATACTAACACCCAGATCTGCCTAGACGGTTGCGACACCAATCAATGAAAACCCATCATCGGCCGGTTCATGAACGAACAATGATGGACACCTGCTCTGAAACAGCCCGGTTTGAACACGTGGGGAATATACAATAAGTAGTTTCTCAATGATCATGTAGTCTCCATGTTTTCAACCCTGGCTTTGAGAGCAGGTTCCCATGGTTGTTCTTTCATGAACCGATCGACTATGGACTTTCATGGATTCGCAATCGTCGAGGCAGATCTGGGTTGAGTGCAATGATTTTGCCTTACTGCACAGCCAATCGGGAGGTAAGTGAATATCGAACCGCGTCGTGGAAATTCTCGTATGTAACAGGATTGCGTCACCCTGTTGACCTCTGTTTGACTTGTTGGCCTCATTCATCAACAGGGCCGATGATTATGGTGCTTCAGGAGTATTCACATCGGATTATTTGATTGCAGTGCTCCAATCGTTTGTTGTGTATTGAAACGTTCGAGTTGGTGAACTTTGTTGGTTCCAACCACTTTTCGGAGCTACATAAATTCTCACGGGCAAACTTCCACACTCGGTGACCAGGGAGGACACGAGCAAGCACACCAGCAGTTACTGCACCTCGAGAACAACTGAACCCCGGATATAACTTTTCTCACAATGACAGTTCAGAAACATGGTTCAATCTTAGGTTGTGATACACGCGCATTGCATTCGCCAAGTAGCGCGAGCGTTTGCTTGAAGCACAAGGCCCATCTCGCAAATTCAGTCAGTTCGAGAATCCGTGCTTTCCAAGGTTATCATGAAGCTGATCTTGACATTCCAGCTGCAGGACTTCAACACCAACTATATCTTCCAATGACTATCTTCGCTACTACGCTGTTCATTTGCGCGGTGGCCATGCTCACGGTAATTGCGTACTCTGTGGTTGGAACTACAAGTGCAGGCTCCGTTCCTTGGGTCTCTCTATCTTTTGCAGTAACATTCTTCATGCAACGAGCAAACAAGAACGTGAACTCATCGAGTATTGGGAAGCACGCTCTACTGAAAGAGCAGAGCTGCGAAGAGCTCGAGATAGCTGAGTGGCAGCATGAAGTGGAGACGTTTGGGCGAACGTACGATAGCAGCCCGTTGTTAGTAAATTAGCCGGTACTGTGACCGGGTGCAAGACACAGGCTGCGCTGTACAAGCGGCAGTACTGCATATCTAGCAAAATAACAATGTATTGTATAAATTATGATATTAGTACACTGTGAGTGCTTCACTGTTTAGTCTGTATTTTGATAAAACACATTATGTTGCTTTTTGGCAGGTTGACCACCAGAAAATGGAAGTGTCGCATGATACTGGGTGACATAAATGGAAGCTTCTTCAAAGTGCATTCATATGACCTAAAACAAAGATAGCAATTTAGACAGACTGCTGCTGGCCGTGAGTATCATGGATCGCACTTCAGGGCAGAGTTAGCTTTGTTGATTTTGAATGTCTATGCACGACGGACGTTGAAAAGAAAGAAAAGCCTACGAAAGCAACCAGCGTTTGTGATCCGACAAAATGAGGCAATAAAAGTGCATTGATGCACAATGGTGCAACGTGCATCAAATAAATCGCGCTGCAGGTGTGAGCATGCCTCAGCTGAGAACAGGTTCGGGAGTAGTCTCCATGAGCCACCCCCCGCAATACAGGAGATTCACTGCTATGATAATTGTCACTATCACCATCGTTATAATCATCATCATAACACATAGATCACAGTGTTGACTTCATTGCACGCACTTCATGCATTCATCATGAAAATCATGCGAACATGTGCTGGCTGCAATCGGCAGGATCTTTGATGATTTTCTCAATCAGTGTAAATTATGTCAATAACAAAATCACACACAAATGGATATGTGAGAAGCCACATTTCCACACACAACGCGTGCATTGGACATGAATCGAAGCAGATCTGACATGCACGACGTGTATAGAATGGATATGTGAATTTGTTCCAATATACATGTGGTTCCAATATAACTTGAGGACGTATGGTGCACTGTCATAGCTTGGCCAGCATATACAAAGCCACCATGTGGTAGTGCATGTCAGTGTCAAAGAGCCAAATCCTCCCGGAGCGCCTGCAATGTAGTCAATCTATGTGAGCAATGTTGTCAGTGTTCCTCACTTCACAGGTCATGGGCGCTGCACTGTTTGCTATTTGGTGTGTTTCCCGATGGCAGCACTGCTCTGAGCTAACCTACGCACATTATTTGCGCGTGGCTGGTGGTGCCGCGGCATGCTCGGATTCCGCGTGCCATTGGGTTAGGTAACCTGTGATGCCCATTTAAGGACGAATGGTTAGTATCCTGGTTGAGCTATACAGTAGCTTTTACAAACAGATGATTATTGTGGGAAAATGATACCAAGACAATAGATATGAGACTTCTCGCAGGCTGCCTGCGAGATTCGTAAACCACATGCAGTCTCCGCCGCCTCCAGTAAACTTTCTTACTGTCTATTATCAGAAGAGCAGGAAAGTGCTGGATGACATTCCTGAATGAACTGTAATAGGGAGTCTGCATCTTGCTGGTTGGATCCCACACTAGTTCGGGGCTACTATTTCTTTTGTCACTAGCAAAGATCATTGAGGAAAGTGCTGCACCATTCGGGTCCCATATTTAGGCCTTTCTCCTGCACACGTGATAGGATCTTAGATATATGCATGCAGCGCTTACGTGCTGGCGCCTTGTCGAACGCACATAAAACATACAAAGCGTGTGCTCTGTGTGAATTTGCATTGGACAGCATGCTTTCCTAATGGGGAAGAAGACAAGTGGTGTTCTTCTTGGAAAATGCGATGTAGGATTGCATACTATGCACACATTTGCAGGTTTCCTTGTGCAACGATAGAACATAGCCCAATCCAGATGACACAGATCCCCTTTTGGGTGAGGGCCATGTCCCTGCGAATATAGCGTTGAGACTTCAGTGATGCGTCTCAATATCAGCAAGGTGATCTGATGATGTGCACACATGAAGGCATTTACGGATGTGCGCACATGTAGGCATTTTTTTATAGCATACCATGCTGGTATAAATTATGTCAATAACAAAATCACACACAAATGGATATTTAAGACACATTTCCACAAACGACGCGTGCATTGGACATGAATCGAAGCAGATCTGACATCCACGACGTGTATAGAATGGATATGTGAATTTGTTCCAAAATACATGTGGTAAGTAAGTACGGCCTCGGCTGATATTTTCACAATCAAATACGCCATGCTGGCTGGCGGATACTCTTCGATTAGCGAGTGATCATACTAACCACCTCAACAACCACCATGAACTGGTAGTTCCAAAGTTTGTAGGTTGTGTCTATGATCTTGTTAAGTGGTGCAGAATTATTCTGGCTGGTGAGATATCTTCGACAAGCAATTCATTATGCCAATCTTCCCGACGGTCATGTTATATTACCTAGTTAGTGATCATGTCAACCAACCATGTCGGATGGCCTGTTTGGTAGGGCGACCTACGCAGTAAACCCGAGTTCTGGGCCCGACATGAGTAGGTACTGCCTCGGCCGATGATTTATCAAAGGCCATGCTGACTGGCGGGTTATCTTCGATAAGCTAGCTATCATGCCAATTACCTAAACAATCACCTTTATGATTGGTGGTTCACAAGCTTTGTTTTCCTAATCATGAAAGCACATTGCGCGCAGGCCACAAAGAAACTACAATATGCCTGTACTTCCTCGAAGATGTGAATCTGAGTCGCAGTTTTTAGATGTTGCCTTGGGCACGGCCAGAAATGTGCATCACCCGTATGACAAGGCACCCAAGTCTTTGGGTATGGGTCGAATCCCT
>NHOP01000872.1:0-12599 GCA_018697155.1 Pyramimonas parkeae | reverse complement strand
CCACCCAATCCAGGTCCAGGATGCCGGCCACCACCTGCAACCAATGTCGCAATCCAAGCGCCCTCCTGATTGCAGGGAACTGGGGGTGTGGAGAACTGAAGGCCACAATCGTAAAACAGCACTCGCCTCCGCCCTAGAGATTTACAGACTTGCAAGTAATACGTCCCAAGCTGCGAGATCTCTGAGTGCAAAGCCACAATTCATCTGGTTGGGGGATGAGCCTGCACCCCCAGCCCGTGCATCCATGCAAAGGGGAAGCAGAATACTTCCACATACAAAATTTTACAAGCGACGCACGCAACTTTCTGTGTGGGCTGTGTCGTCTGGGGTATGGACAGCAAGGGTGTGAACTAAGATAAAGCTGTGTATCAACGCAGATAGAGGGATTGATTGAACATACACCAGCACATCGGGGATGCAAGTGCTGGTGTATGGCGGAAGAAAACGGGTTGCGCACCAGCAGCGCCAGCCCCACTCCGGTGGCACGGAAAAAGTCCTGCTTTGAATCGTAGCCGTCGATCTCGCAGGCCTCCTCGGCATCAACGCACTCCGTCTCTTCAGGCTCAAAGGAGCAAATGTCCTCGCATCCCTACTCGGCCCCCAGACACCCATATCCAAGTCCCAAGCCTCATCCAAAATTCAATGATCTCAACCGCAGGATGAAACACAAGGACAAATATCAATGGTTCGGCGTGCACTCGTCTGTCCTGATTTCTCACATTTATTTGAGTCGGTGGACCACTGGTGCAGCTGGTGTCACAGCCTCTTATGTCCCTCATTGCGTTGCACATACGTTCTTGTCCGACGCATCATGTCGAAACACCCAAGGGGCCTTGTCACCCAACCGCGCTTGAACGCTCCAAGATTTTTCTTGCACAAATCTTGCAATGTCTAGACACTAGTCAGAGAGGCTGCCTCCGCTCATTGGAAGCGGGAGTACCATGCAACAGACTGGTTGGAGGGATAGCCACAGCAGGTCGACACAGCACCACCACGTGCAGCATGCAATCCATTGATGCTTGTGCAAGACCTTATCATGGATGGCTATCTGTTGAACGCTATTTGTCAGGCCAGTGTATCTTGCTTAGAAAACAACCCTCTTGTCGAATTTATGGTATCTTGGGGAACACCCCTCAATCCTCGCCCAGCTTCCCGCCTTGTCAACATGCCGCTGACCCGAAGGGTCCAAGCTCATCTTGTACTGTGTGGATTTGCCGTGCCCGCCTTTGGAAGGCAGAGGCTGGTTCAGGATATCGCATATGTATACTACAGGAAACACGATAATACTTAAAGCACGGATTAATATTCAAAATCAGCACTCTCTTCATTGGGACATGGTAAAACTCAGTTTCCCTGAGGCCTTGTCCAATCGTTTTTCTCGGTCCACGACCTCCATGGCAACAAGCCGAGCATGCGTTGGTGACATCGGAAACGAGTAACTCTGTTGGGAGACCAACCTGTAACAGAAAATTGTTCTTGGCATGGAAATCCGACGCTATCTTAAATGTATGCTTAAGAAAAAGTGGTTTGGTTCATTCATTGCATGCATCCATTTTCAGGACCTCATTGCAGAAAACCCATAGGACTAATATACAATTCATATATACATATATCCATGTTTGTTGCACGCTAACCATTTATTTGATTCATTGTTGTCAAAGGAAGCATATTGAATACATCAATATGAGCGAGCCACGTGGAGATATCAAAGTGTCATCCCCAATACAAACAATGTTTGCTTTCGAATCAAACATCATGCTTGTACACACACCACTGTGCAAAGAAGAACGGTTCTCTCCACAGCACACAGGATAACATTCAACACACTTTTTTTAAGAGTGCGGATAATCCCAGGCTGGAGCCTGGAAGAGGTGCGATGCGATCATCGCAAACACTTGTAAGTATCTCAAACTTATTGATGGCCATGCAATTTCCAGATTGCTACTCTCATGGAAGATGCTTTCCACGATCCGTTGCTTGAATATGTTGCGAGGGGTCCTAAGGGCTGATATCAGCCACTGAAAAGGAAGAGTGGTACAATCGATCGACGGGAGACAACGCGTCAAACAGTGACGTATACGCGCAATACGTATGCCTTTAGGAGTCAGAAGCGTGCAACCCCGCCATATGTTGTCACATGCCGTCTTGCACATTTATCAGCCTATTTGTCAGAGTCGCTTTGCAGTTTGATGTGGTTGTGGGGAAAGATCCAGCTCAAACTGTGAGTGGATTTAAAGTTTCTCTTTTCGCTCACCCCTTTTCGAGGTAGCGAAGGACCAACTGTATCCAGATAACCGACATGAAAGCATAGGAAAGCTCTCAGCCTTCACAGAATACCAACGCACATCAATCCATAATATTGTGATAATGTTCCCTCATACGTAAAGCGCAATCCACGTGGGATTTCATTTTCTGGGTTGCTAAACAAGACAACCATGGCAAATTTCACTGCACGTGACGAAAAAACGTTGAAATGTTTCGCGGAAGGAACAAACTGTCACTGGGTCTAGCCACCACCGTCATAAACATCCATCATCAAGTGATTTAAAAAGCTTGACTTCAACTCTCGACCGGAACTTAGCCTAGAATGCGGTCCGGTATTCGCGTGGCAACTTAATTCGCTGCACCGAGTTCAAAGATACGTCATCACGAACAACCTTTTTCAACTCATACCACATCATTGCTAATGAGCGTGGCGCTTTCGAGATCCTTTGTCTTTGTCTCGTCGTTGTTGCTGCTTGCGCTCACCCACAGTCCCCGACGTCCGTAGGAAATGCTTTTGCGCATTTGGACCTGTTCGGGAGCGCGCAGAACACCCGGTCCACGTGCAATGTTCCGGGAGACACTATTCATGCAATGATTGAAACTTCTAGATGGATTTGAATGCATAAGGGTTGCTCCGATGCGATTTCCGCTCACAGAAACGCTGGCCATGGGTGTGAAAACCATCGTCACAGAGGGACGGGGGCGCCGTGTGACGGGTGTTCAAGGCCTGGGCGACCTGGCGGGACCGGAGCCCTACAATGGATCGTGGATTCAGCCAATGGAGAACCTTTAATCTAAAGCTTATTCTGAATCTATCCAATGAGCATCCTTGCCATGGGCATATTCGATTTTAGTTGTTGAAGGCCGCCCACGGGGAAATTTCTGTGTTAAGATGCGTGTGGAAGCGTGCGCGGTGTTCGCATTTCGGGTAGCACTCGCCAATACGATGATCCATTCTCGGTTCCCTCCACGCAAATAGCTAAGCGCAGCGAGAAGAGCCAAACGCAACTCTATTGCAAGGCGCGCTTTCAGTTTCTGTGGAACGTGGCATTACCTCATCCACTGGAGACGGTACGTTTCGGTCTCCATGCCGTTGGATCTAACCAACAATCTGCAGATGCGATTACGTAAGATGGCGATCGGGTACGAAAATATTACACATACAGTACAGTCGGTATATTATACACTCGGTTGCGATTTCTCCCCGACGAAGCGGTGCGATGCAGGGAAATTCCGGTTTTGCGCAAGCCGAGCAACCTGCTGCTCATTCATTCCACGCGTCGCGCGTAGTGGCGTGTTTGTTGATATATGTCTGCTCCACGTCACCATTGATTTGAATGTGTTTGGATTGGCACATTTCGCCACGTTCACGGCGGAAAGCGAAACCGCTTTTGAGTGTGTGCAGCACCATACAGGATGGATGGTAGAAAGCGAGGCCCCCATTTTCGAACCGGATATCGAATTTTGAGGACCACAGTGGCTACCACGTGTCGAAGCCCAGAGACTAGATCTGGAGGGTGTATGGCGATCGTTTTCCCAATCGCGGATTCGATGTCGTCCCCGCCAGTCATTCCTTGTTGATATGCGCAAGAGGACCCAGCGACATGGCCCCATTGGCATGCTGAAGACCCTCCACATAGTAGAAAAAACGTACTCAACAAAAACTCTCAAGCCTCGAAGATGAGACCCAAGTATGTATTGCTAGACATGCGGCTGGGCTTTCAAAGGAACTAAACTGCGCCTATGTGGGCGATATGCATGCTCTGAGTTGTTGTATCCCGCGCTTCAACTTGGTCTCCTTGAGCAAAATGACCTCGAGCCAAGCCGGCGATGATGATATTGGTGAGCCACATGAGCATTATCCAATGTGACGCAATAAGCTGAAAGTCTGAGCTAAGCACCCGGACAGTTGCGTTGTCAGGTAAAGCAGGTGTCATGACTGGCTCCCATTTTCATAGAGTGAGGTTTGCATATAATTGACGTCATTTTTGCTTGCTCGTGAACATGTAGACACTCTGTATCACTCTGACTTGAAACCATGCGGAATGATTCACATGCTGCATTGTTTAGCTTCACAACACGACCCTCAATTTCTATGCAGTAGATGACGCCCACACAAGCACGCGCACGTGCAAATGCATCACGAAACGTGGGGCACTTGCCCGCTGACAACCGCATGTGTTGTCCGTATATCCCTCTAGATCAAATTGCATATCAACAATAAGTCAGTCAGTCAAGGGCGTGCAAGCTCTGCTTAGTCGCTCATGTGAGAAGATGATTGTGCTTGAAGCCTCCCAGCGCAAGAGTCTTCGTTGCAGCATCTTCGTTTCAACTTGCTACATTCATGGGGTACAAATCATGTGCGGAGATGGAAAAAAAGGAAATTATGGTCGTTCCATGCTATCACATGAAGTCATCAGGAATGTGCTCTGTTAAACTCAAGTGTCGTGCTGCTTGTTTGTCGACAACCATGCGGTATATATCATTTTGCAATTTAGCTCAACGGTCTCAGGTCAACCAAGTTCTACAACCTAATGAGCCGACGTATTGGAGAAAATCATCGGTATTATCTTCCTTCATGCAAGCGAATCACAAACTTCCCGGCAGTAGCTATACACCATTTAATTTGCAACTTTTTGTCTGTGGCACACATGAACAGCACCAGTACATCCACCCCCGAGTATAGGGGATTTTCCTCCCATGCTGAATTATGGAATCCACACAAGTATACTTCTGTGCAACTTTGTGCAACTGTCCCTGGCCAGCAGAGTAAAGCAGCGAATAAGTTCACTTATGCGCAATGTTCCATGTCCCTGCATCATGGACCGTATGAGCTCGCGTCTGTCCGGTTCAACCATGGGCCTGTTCATTTGTGATCCCAGGATAGCGGCGCTGTGGTCAAGTTGTGGAAAAATTGTTGCGATCAGGCTCATTCATGCTTTGATGAGCATTCGTTTATACAACTCACCAACATGTGGCTTGAACAAGCCTCCTCGTCGCAGACAACTGTCCAACAGCCTAGTATCCCCTAGTCAGCATACTTTGCATGATGAAACTTTCATTTAAGGATTCCGGGCAGAAGCAAGTCGTCTAGTTTGCTAGGACTGCTAACAAACAAGGGAATGCGTGACATGCCTGTGTGTTTCCCAACCGCATGTGTTGCCCATCAGCAGAGTTGTAAGGGAATGCTTCATTCATGCGGAATCAAAGTGCTTGGTAAAAGACAAAACTTGTTTCCTGTTTTGCATGGAAGAGCATCATCGTAGCATGTTCAACAGTTCCAGGTTTGGAATCTGACCCTTCGCTGCCAGACTTGTGAATTATGATCTACATCATATGATTCATGAGTTCCAAAACCCAGTCCCTAGCATCCCAAGGCACAGTTGCTGTATACAACCAACAACACATCGGGCCCACCCATGAACAGTTTTTCCACAACAAAGCCTAGTCGTAAATGCACAAGGCTGTGGCAACAGTGTTCAGCCAAGGCACCTTGTTGGACTGTCATACAGGGCGTGAGTATGCAGGATCATCAGGAGCTTACATGATTTCGCGCACGCACACGCACACACGCACTGCATAGACGATCCTCTAAGTCCTCGCACCCACGAAGGACTACACAAGACCGATTCTTCAGAGATGTGCGATCACTGGCGTTCAAGAAGTTTTGGACCTGGATCAATGGACATGCATGGATGAACTCGGAGGAGGGCTGCACGCGGGCCGGGATTCAGTGCATCCAGCTTTATGAGAAGAGTCGAGATCTGAATGCAGCCTCACTTGAGAATGCAGGGAACGATGGAATCTGACATTGCTGCTCTCTGTTAAGCAACAGAAGACGCTTGTGGCATGGAACCAACCAGATAATTGGTATAGTGCATGGGGGATTGCACATGATTGTGTTTCTCTCTGTCGTATTAGCTTTTGGATATGAGCTCATGCATTAGGAGTCCACCTTACTTGTAGAAGAATATCAAGTGATGCTGCTGGAGTCTTCATCTAGCTAATGCTTCCCTGAAGGGATATGCGTTTGCAGCTTACTATGGGAACACATAAGATACTTTGGGAGTTGCAAGATTCTGACTACCACATTATCTATACAAAAACAGGATGAAACAAAAGAGAAAACATTTTTTGTCATATATTCATGCAAGCATACATCACGAGCTTTGCATGCAATGTGGAACTTACACAAGCCTTCAGTTCACTGTAGTGTGTGAGGGAGAATACTGCAAATTCCTTGAACACCACAACAAGATGACGATGTGTAAGGATCACAACACACATCAGTCCATCGGCATCCGAAGGCTGCACATTTGTGATAGGGTCGTACAACAAGCTTCTGCTCATCCCTTACAATGTCAAGTTCCTTGTATTGAGGTGATATCAAATGTAAGAAATGTTTATTTCTGTACCTTCTCTGAGCTCAGGCTCACAACCAATGAATCTACCCCGCAGGCCTAAGCGCAACAGCGGCAACCGCATGTTCATCATGATCCAAGCACTACTCAGCTCTGCAGATAAACCCCAAAAAAACACTTCGGAAAAAACCCCACTTCGGAACACCAGACGTTGTTGTGATTGCTCAGACACTCAGACACTGGCTTATTAATCAGCATGGATTTTGACAGATTGGCTGAGGTACTATCTACTGGTATCGATAGCAGGCAGCCTCAAAGCAAGGTGAACCTCCCAAGCCATCCGATACAGCCTGGCTCTGCAGGTATAGGCCCAGGCTGTCCAATTGTTCTAGTTCAAAGAGATCACAAAGAACTTCATGGGCAGGAGTGTTCTCCCAATATTTTGGATCAAAACAAGTCAGTGTGTACAGCCAAAACCGCAACACATTGCTTCCAAGTCAGCAAGAGAACTTTCATTGCAAGTATCCGAGCAACTGACAAAGCTTAGCTAAGGCATGCCTGTTGGCGGGACATAGCCTCGACGCATATCAATCAACAGGAAAAATTGCAAAGCTATCATAACCACGAACAAGCGAAAATAGATGATATTCTGGCAAGGCCCACATCAGTGTAGTGCAAACTGGTAGATCCATCTGGTTCCATATTTGCCGACAACGCGTGTCTGTGCTTGCGCAGCTCATGGAAAGCACGTTTGTTTGGACGGATGCCACGAAGCAAATGTGCGGCCAGGCGCCAAATCAGATTGTTACTTTGCAGGTCCGCACCTTACATACCATTGTGATTGTTTGGGTGCCTGGAGGCCCTGTTACAATAGGTTGCATCGCATTAATTTGAGTTCGAATCGAATCTTCCAGAACAATCCTCGCATGGAACCCAAATTTTCTCGGATGAACTTTTGTTGTGGAAAAACACCTTCATGGAGATGTCTGAATGCTGTGCGACTTAGACAAATCAAAATTTATAGAGTGGAGATCTGATTTTTTTTCTATGGGGTTTGCAATTGGCACAGCGCTTGTGCATTTGATATTCACAATCATACTGCAAGTGTTCAGGTACCACAAGGATAACGCCTGATATGCATCAGATGCCAAGTCAAACACAATTTCAAAACCAAAGAGATCATCAATCTGTAAGTTGATTGCAAGAAACCCAACCTAACAGCAGTATCTGTTAGACTCGTCGGTGGCATTGCATAGCAACCATCCACAATCTTGTAAGCACGCTGTTGTTGCATGTGAACAACAACAGGCACACACTTTCGGACTCAATTGTGTAAACGGGAAGACCGTAAACGATCATGAGGTATCAACAGGCGAGTGTGTCATGATCGCAATTTCCAAAGATTGCCAAGACTGGTTTGAAACATGAATCTATTTGGGTGCAGAGAAGTGCGGATAGGAGTCAGATAAGGGATTTCCATTGCAGAACAAGTGCAGCACCTATACAAGTACGCAAAGAAAACAAGCGGGTCAGGTTTGGGTGGCAAATGACAGCAGGAGGTATTTCATGCTGCATATCCTTGCCTAGTCAAGGCACAGTGACTGATGGACAGCTTGGGCTTGTGCGGATTGGATATGGGCAGTAGTACATACTTCAAGAGACCACCTCTGATGTAGAGTGCTAACAACCTTAAGGATGAATCACATCTCTCCATGCATATATGCTCAATGAGCATAAGGTAATCCGGAAGCAATGCCTGCAGTGAGCATTTTGAAAAACAACACCAGTGCTACTGTGCGGGCAGGTACATCTCTAAAGATAGAAGAGGCTTCAGCGATGCCCGTGTCCATCCGAATAATATGCGTATTCATATTTCCTGTATATTGATACAGCATCTGTGCATAGGGTAATTGGTCAACTTGAGCATAATGTATGGATGCGCTCGCTACGAATAATGATCTGCATAAACTGATGTCGTGCATACACCTGCACGACATGTCAATTTCAATTGTTCAAGTTCCCATGAAGAAGGCTGTGGAGTCATTGGGGAGTACATTTTGCTGCATCCTGTCTTCCGTTGAATGGATCTAGAGCCATACTATAATGGTAACGCACTCTATGTTTGTGTGCAAGGCTTGCGTATAAGTATGCCGAACAAATATAACATAGGCTCACATATCATGCTGGTATTGCACCAAGAGATGAAGCATGAAATAGACTCGAACATAATTTGTGCGCATTTCTAGCATTCACAAACTTGCTGAAAGGTAGCAGCCAAGAGGGAGTGTCAACAAGCACATCCCCATGTGATGATGGAAAGGTTCTGATTTGGGACATTGCGTGAACGTCGGCATCATGAATGATTAGTAGAGAGGTCCGAAGCAAGCAATGTTTACAAAAAGTTCTAGGTTTTGTTGAGCACATGCAGACACAACTTTCATACACGAGTGCAGAGCAAGCTGCAATGTAATGTACGTTTCGAGCAAAAACTAATTTTTCCACCTCCGCCTCAACTCAGGCATCGTGGTGGTCCAGGTCTCTGGTAGTGAGTACTTCCACACTCTATATCAGCAATCCCCCATCCTGCAGGGGGGCATAAATGTTCCTGATGCAATGCCAGGTACAACAATGTGTGGCGTTCGCAACAGCACAGCTTGGACTGGCTGATCATTATGCAAAAGGGTCTTACCTGGATGATATCAGAACCACCATCACACACCCAATGCGATGTTATAGTTGCACTGCACATCTTGTTCACTGACTGGTCAGTTGTGTGGACTCAATATACACGTAAACTAACAAAAGCCTAATTTCCCTTGTCCATTATTGACGCGTGTTTTTTATGCTTTGTGATATTTAGACCTTCACAGCAGCACTGTTGCATGCGTGGTTCTAGAGCAGAGTATACAGCTAAAGATCCCTAGAAAATCTTGACAACGCACCTTGCATGTCATCTCAACCCTTGCGCAGGACAATCATTTCGATCATTCGAGATATCGCTGCTTACCTTCTGCTATCTACAACAAGCTGCACGTTATAGATACATTTGTTCAAGTTCTACAAGTACAATCGTCATTTGCATCTGAGGGATACAGGCTGGCAATTGATGACACAAGCGGAGGCATCATGCATGGCAATGAGGCACCCCTGCAGGGTCTAAGAGACATGAATTGACAGCTGGCGAGCAGGTAGGCTTCTGACGGTTACACTACTGTATTCAAATATTCGAGCTGGTGAACTGGATTTCCAGACGGCTGCGGTGTGTGCATGAATGAGCGAAGTGAACGCCAGGATCCATGATCGTGGTCACCTGCGTTGCTGCTGAAAGTTTAAGCCATGTTGATGATCGAGAACGAAGACAAGATAGAAGGGTGTCTAGCTTCATTCTTAGGAAATTCTGATGTGGATGAAAGTAAAGGACTTTGAAGGGCATGGTCTTGTTCTCAACACAGGCTCAGAATGCAGATTCTACGTCCATATCAGACATCCTCTAGTGCCACATCACGACCTGCTGTAAGGCAAAAGGCAACATTTTTTAACAACTGATGGTGTTGCGCCAGATACAATTCTCTGAAATTGTGGCATACAATGCCAAGGACACTTGTCCAATGAAATGGTTCAGTGTTGCATGCACTGCTTCAACGCACAGAAGAAAAGTGTTGTCTTTTCTCATCGCTGCATAGTCAACAGCAACAACGATGAACAAGCTAATCATGATTGAATGCATCTATTCAGGTTTCAACACGTCCTGTGTACACATGATCACGTTTCGATTGCTAAGAATGTAACATGGAAATTCAAGAATCTGATTTTTGCTGGAGAAATGTTTGCACCAGACCGATATCCTTTGTAAGTCGCCAGGAAGGTCACAAAGATATGCTGGTTTCCAAATATTTCATGGCTTACTGGGTAAATGATACGGAGCATATATCGTATAGCAAAAAGTGTAATATGAATACAGATTCAACACAAATTGAGCTTTCGCACACAAGTCAATCGTTAAAGTGTCAGGTTATTTCAACAGCTGCGGGCGGCACCCCACATTTTGCTAGGGTTGATCCGATGACACTCAGCACGTGTTTAACAAACGGCAATATCCATGTATGTTTGGGACGGAGTACAGCATCGAGCGCAGGAAGAAGCATGCATTCAATGTAGCAATACCTGTGCAGTGAAGATGTAGGAACATTCTGGATATTGGAATATCTGGCATGGGATGCATGTTGTCATGAATGCAGTCCCAACATGAATATGATCAACGCCATGATCGACATTTAAACAGGCCGATGAAGGGGCCACGTGGCGCAACTAATACGTCACCATGTGATTATGAAGTGTGATCATTGTAGCTGTTGCTTACATGTAAATGGGGCAAGCATGAGCCAGGCATACAAGAGAGATGATTCATAAAGATATTGATCACAGCGCCTGATTCATGTCCTCTATTCTGATCAGTCTTTTGGGAGCTGGGTTCTTTCATTGCCATCCCACAACAGTTTAGTTGATAAAATATGAGCACTATGGACATGAAATGCTGTAATACAAGTACTAGACAGCAGTCAAAGTTGCATTCCGTTGAGGAAAAACATGAACAGGTCACATCCGGGATAACACGAGGAACGTCATTTCACCTTGCGTGTTGCACCACAATTCCTGGGAAAGTCCTAGGAAAAACAACTTAAACAACACAAACATTGCATTAACCTCTCATGACTTAACATCTGATATTTGACAACTGTAATAAGAGCCGTTGATATTGAAATCAAAATAGGATCATATGGTGTACCATCATAAAATTGGAGTTTGAGCATGTCATGTTGATGTGTACTATTGATTGTTCGAGCTGAGTACAATTGACATCATCATGTGTACAAGACGTACATGATTAATGTATGTTAAAACCCTCTGACAGCAGTTGGAAGCTCTCAATGCTCCCAGCGAATGAACTCAAGATGAATTGGTTGTGTCTTGGGCTTGATGGAAACAGACTTTGATTGGACATGTCTCGAGCTTCCAGGGTATGCAACTTGGATACATAGTTGAAG
The DNA here is from genome assembly GCA_018697155.1 of Pyramimonas parkeae. Lineage (NCBI taxonomy): Eukaryota > Viridiplantae > Chlorophyta > Pyramimonadophyceae > Pyramimonadales > Pyramimonadaceae > Pyramimonas > Pyramimonas parkeae. The sequence continues at coordinate 928 of NHOP01000872.1, read as the reverse complement.
GTTGCTGTACAAGCCGTGCACATAACTGAATGAAAGCAGCAAAACATGAGGAACAATAGGATTGGAGAACTTTGAGCAGCAGCATGAAGTCAGTTTGCGTCATGCTCATGCTGTATCAGCATTGTACAACCAATGCATCGACGCAACAGTCGGGAGGAAGGACAGTGTGGGCTTCAAGCAAGTTTACGCATATTCCAATAAGATATTGATTGAGGTCCAGGTATCCAATGGCAGGTGCAGCCCATATGCGATACATGTATAGATCGAAAGACTGGTGACTAGCGCATATCCGCGGGGAAGCCTTATTGCAGGTTTGTTGACCAATTCAGGCAATCGTGGTAACCATATACGACGCCAAGCACCTGCGCTTTCACAAGCCACCGTGACACAAGCAATGATTTCGTGCACACAAGATTTGATCAACATCAGAATGACAGCAATGAGGTTTTAGTGCCTTGAGGAACCAATCAAGACAGAATGGCAGAAGCAAATTTCTTGCATCAGGGCATGGCGAGACTATTCCGAACCTCGAGAATAGCCACTATCTAATGTAACGCACATTCACAAAAAGTAAACAAAAGACATACAATGAAATTTGAATAAGATCATGCCCTGAAAGGCTACAACTGGAGGTCTTGGGTGTCTTGAAGCAGAGCCTATACCGTTATATTTCCAACACCTTTGACAAACGAGTGTATGCACGTTTGCCAGTGCATGCAGATGTTGCACAATCAATCTATATGCAGTATTGCCATATAGGATTGATGATTATGGACCGATGATTCCTCTTGAAACAGGATCTCAACCCATAGAGACTCGGCCATCCATGGATATTGGACATGAGTGGGCGCTTGACAAAAGTTGGTTGAACATTTCGAGCAGTCTACGATGTGTAACAATTGAAATGGTGAAGACACCCCATTACATA
>NHOP01000871.1:0-12600 GCA_018697155.1 Pyramimonas parkeae | reverse complement strand
TGGCGGGAACGGCGGCTGCTTATCAGATTTCAAAACTTGGTAAAGGACTCAAAGGTGTCGTGTTAGAGGCTGGGGATGAGCCAGCAAACCGCAAGGGGAGCAGTTATGGAGAGAGCCGAATGTTCCGCCAAATGTATAGGTGACTCGTCACAAATTTCACATGTTTTCATGAGACAGTTTTCATGATTGCACAGTCATTCCTGATTCGCCAGGAATCTTCACAACAAGCGTTGCATATATGTTGTGCATTGTGATTCTGTGGACGCCCACTTGCCATGAATATTGTTTGCTTCTCACTTTGCTGCAGACCCCTTCACAGCGACTTATGGATCAAAACTGAATATTGGAACTTGCTTGATATAAGTAGATGCTGAGTAAACCGCTGCTGTCACTTGAGACATTTCCTTAAGCTTTCTTGTGGGCGAGTGCGAAGTCTGAAGTCTGTTGCAACAAGAGTTGGGATTTCAGCGACGAGTACTTCAGCAACTTGCAGTCTGAATCATTGGAGCTTTGGAATGAGCTTGAAAAGGAGAGCGGATCGAAGCTACTGGACGTGAACGGCCTTTTGTTTTACGGAGAGGCTGACACTGGGGAGACTGTAGAGGGATCCATCCCCGGGGCGCTTGCGGTGATGGAGAAGCGCAAACTTCCTCACAAGTTCTTCGACGACAGCTCTGCACTCAAGAGCACTTTTGATAGGTGCGTGTGTACACTTTCTGCAAGCAGCTAAATCAGCCAATGATATTTCTCCATGGTTTTTTGCACCTTCTGCAGTGGATGTGTGCATGCTTTTTTGACAAGTGAAATACCCACTGTGCTTCCTGTGGAACCCGTCTGTGTTTCCGATGCTGCTTCTCATGTGAGTGCACAGGGATGCGTGATTTGCCTGAGGCATCTGAACATGGCGAAGATGACTACCTCCTTCATGTCACATGGCCCCCGTTGCACTCCGAACAGTCTCTTGTCACCTCAGGGATGCATGTCATCCTTGAAGTCCTGCATGTGTGACGCACTCAAGGGTTTCATAGGCTGGTTGTTACAGGTTCGCTCCAGGAGAGGACCACATTGGTCTGTTTGAGGAGACGGCCGGCTCTGTGAACAGTGGCCTTGCTTGCAAGGAGATGATGCGCATGGCCCAAGAGACGGGCGCTTGGGACCTGAGGTGCAACTCCAGGTACTTCTTGGCGATGGTACTCATGGGCAGTTCCTTTGCCATATGTGCAATGCTTATTTTCCCATGTGCTACGTATTTGTGTTGATGTTCTCTATCTTGGATCAGAGCTGCCCTAGTGTCAGAGTTTTGAACACAGGACTCGCACCATGATCTGTCACTTGTGGCGCGGTGCGTGTGCAGGGTCTTGGACGTGTGGCAAGAACAGGGAAGCGAGAAGTACCATGTGCTCACCTCAAGCGGCAAGATTTACGTTGCCGACAAGATTGTCTGTGCTGCGGGCGCATGGACGAACGACATCCTGCAGCATCTAGATGTACAATTAGACGTGGAGGTATTTTTCTTGTCTAGCACGAGGTAGCTGGAGAACTGTCATGATGCATGTATGAAGCAGTTAAGGTTGTTGTGGGCAAGCATTCTCAGAACTTGAATTGCTTTGAGCTTGACATGTTTGCGCATACTTGTTGGTGCTTGAACAGGTGTGGCGTGTACACTGGGGTCACTTCAAGACCAAGAGTGACGAGGCAAGCCCTCCCCAGTGGTTCCATTTTGGAAAACAGGACGCCCTCTTCTATGGATTCCCTGCCAAGGATGGACTTGCCAAGGTAAGAAATTTTGTTGCGCAGTTTATGAACTGCACTTGGAGAACACTCTCAGCACTCGTCATCTAGCAAACTCGCACATGCACTATGCCTGATCTTGTGACCCACATTGTAATCGTGACCATCTCCACTGCATTTTTTGTGTGCCACAGGTGGGTGTTGACTTCTCTCCGGAGCACGACCGCTTCAAGTCCATGGAGGGTTTCAACTACGAAGCTGATGAATCGCTGTCCACTCAGATTGATGCCTTCTTGCGAGAGCAATGGGGTGACATGTACGGAGAGCAGGTGGACATGGTGGCAAGCCCTTACACCATGACAAAGGACTCTATGTTCATTTTGGATACAGTGCCCAACCACCCCAACGTGTCTGTGTTTTCCGCAGGCAATGGCCGTGCCTTCAAGTTCGGGCCAATGCTTGGTCGTGCACTTGCCAACCTGGTACGTGACACCTTCGTGCTTGCATCCTGGTTGCCTAAGCAACTCTATGTGGACTCACTCAACCGAGGCGTGAAGGTCTGGCAAGTTTACTCCCTGTCTATACTCCTAATGACTACGCAAATGCTGTTGTGCATCTCTCATTTTTATTTTGGTGGGCAAAGATTTTGTATGTGCATGAGAACATGTTTGCCTACCCTGCCTGCAGATGTTTGCAATTCACTTCCTCATTCTCTGTTTCCTTGAACATTGTTGTTCACCAATAGGCGCATGTGAAATCGTGATGCAACATCACAGGAAGGGTGAGCGAGAGCTTGCTTCTGGTTGTGCTTCAGGTGTTGGGACAGGAGCCTGCTTTTGACATCTCTCCTATGGCGATGACTCGACCTGGCATCCTGAAGGCAAAGGTGGGTATCACAAATGTCCTGCCTCTGCATGCAAGTGGAATTTGAAAATTTTGCTGACGAGCGTGATGATGCAAGCGGAATTGGCCTCTTCAGCTCAAAAACTGTCAAATTGAGTTCAATGATATCCTTGGAACACATTGAGCTGTTTTTTCTGGTGTGCCCAACTTTGACAAGCAGGCTGCACCTGCTACGGAGGAAAAGACAGATGCATTTGGACGTGCTCACGTACCATTTGGAGAGACAGGGTCCACCCTATACAGCAAGCTGACCCTGGGTTGCTTCGATGTTGTGATGAATACGAAGGATCTCATTCTGGACTCAGTGAAGGCGCTTGGATTGCCTGAGGACAGTGCAGGCATGGTAGGATATCTTTGTCTGCTGTTTGTAAAGAATATTCGACATGCAAATCATCAATCATTAAGGTGCATGATTGCAAGTCCTTGATGAGAAATTTTGATGACCATCAATATTTGCATGCATTGACATTAACATGACCAGGATCTGCTGGAACACCTTGTTCAACACTAGAACAACAACAAGAACAATACGCGCCAGCGTGCAGTGTAAAGGTGGTTTGAATATGAGAGCTCAGATGTTCGCATGCTTGGATACAGATTCGAATGGCTGATTTTGGAGCTGCTGATGGCGGACCTGAGATGCCGCTGATTCATGAGATCAAGAAGGCGCTTCCTTCAAAATGCCAGCTCGAGGCGAGAGCCCAGTCTTACAATTGACCAGTGCTCAAACCAGTGTCGACACATGAATGCATGTTTGTTTTGCGCTTCATGCCTCAAGTTGAAGATGTGCAATTATATAAGATTCAAACTGAGTACTGAGCTGTTGGATATTTCTTGCACCGGACCTGTTGCAAGTTTGAGTGTCCTCGTATCTCTGGTCCATTCATGAAGACTTGCACTTTGTGAACACTACTCATATTTCTCAATGGACGTTGGTAGTTCCTTTATTGACAACAGATGTTGGGTATGCACATGGATTCAGGTCTGCTTTGAGGATCAGCCCAACAATGACTTCACCTCCCTTTTCTACCTTGCGAACGGTATCGAGAAGCTTCCAGTGGATTCCCCGTCCCTGATTAGCGATCCAGACATTTTCTTCACTGCATGCGGGCGATCATTCTTTCAGCAGTGCCTGCCTAGCGAGAGTGTGGATGTGGTGACCTCATTCACTGCGTGCCATTGGCTCAGCGAGCTTCCTGCCAATCTCCCCGACTCAGTACATCACACGCTCACCAAGGACACGAAAACGCTTGCTGCGTTCTCTAATCAGGTGCATTTTTCACAACACATTAGCTGGATGATCACTCTGTTTGCCATATGGTCTTGCGATGCGGATTCTGCGTCTTCAGTATGGCAACTATTTGATACTCTGCCAAGTTGCTCATTCACAATGAGTGCTTGCTGTTAATGCGCACATGCATTTTTGTGGTTGTCAAATGGCGAGTTTTATTGTTTTTGTGTCACTGAACAAGCTGACTGTGTTACATTGAGTGTGTGCAGGCTGCAAAAGACTGGGAAACGTTCCTGAGTGCAAGAAGCGCGGAAATGAAGAAAGGGGCACAAGGAGTCATTGCTACTTTGGCTAAGGACCCCGAAGGTAGATATCTCGGATGGAATGGAGATGATCAAATGGCAAATATGTACGGCGAGCTGAACAAGATTTGGGACAACATGTTGAAAGAGGGGGCCATCACAGCTGAGGAGCATCAAGAAGCAACTTTCTGCAACTACTACCGCACAGAGGAGGAATTGAAAGCCGCCTTTGAGGGTGAAAAGTTGGGGCTCAAGCTTGTGGCATTGGAATGGCGAAGCATCACCTGCCCGTTTGGACGTGGAAAAGGTGTGTGCTTTCTACCCTTTTCCTCAAACTGATATTCTGAATCATGACGAATTGTCTCCACTCTGCCGCTTTAACCTGAAGACTGCGCAGCCTACCCCAACTAACTGATAGCGTTGTGTTCGCTTTGCCCTTACAGGTGAAGCAGCCGATGTTGTTGGCACTGTGCGCACTTGGTCCAATAGCACGTTCCTCTCTGCTCTGGGATCACATCGCTCCAAGAAAGAAAAGCAGGTACTGCAAATATCCTCGGTGTTTCAAGCATATTTTTTTCCTATGCATGTGGTCATTGGGATTTTGTGGATGCACGCTGTCGACATGCTTGACGTGCTGCAAATAACAGGCATGTCGAGAAAACTTTGTGAAACTTATGTGGCCCGTGGTGAACACCTGTGTTGATGTATTGCCTCGAGACTCTGCAGCATTAAACTGACGGTGCATGGTTGTGATATGGCAGGCACTGGTGGATAGTCTGTATGATCAATATCGTCTGGTGATTTCAGCTAACCCTGAGCAGCATGCTATGGACTACATGCACGGGTACCTGCGCTTCGAAAAATGCTGAGCAATTTGGTTGCTGTACCCATAAACGCCGCACACGAGACTGAAGTGTGCGTCCATTGTAACAGACTTTTGCAAGTCAAGGTCTTGCACGCTGTCCATGAACAGCAACCTTTGATGTCGCAACTCCTAGTGCAGCGGCTTCTTCCTCACTGGCTGCGGTTCCTGTCTTTCTGGCTCATTGCGCTGTCAATAAGGACACTACGTACGCAAGCAACTTTGTGGTGTGCGCGCGGTCCACAAAACATCAAAACTATCAACTTGGACAGCACCGTGTGACGTGTTTGGAAGACATGGCCAGGAATGTCAGCTGGATGAACATGATGCATGGTCGTTCAACAGGCACCAAATGGGAGGAAGGAGTATCTGTCTCGGCGAATGTCACCTCAAGGGCCCGTTTTTGTTGTGTCAACTGTTGTTAAACTTTTTCGCAAGTAAATTCCTGTTCTTGTTCTTGTCTCCCTTCTTCAGATGCTTGAAGATAATTAGATGCAGTGATGTGAAAAGCACATTGCGAAATAGAAAAGCAGTGCAATGCCCATAGATAATCATATCCAGCAGCTCAAGGAATAGAATTAAACAAAATACAGGCAGATCTTTTCAATTATACTCGTCTCATAATGATCGGCCTAGCACCCTGGATCTGGTAGAAATGTGAGACTTCTTGAAGACAGGAAGGCTTTGGAACCCGCTTCCTCTATCTATTCAAGACTCAAGACTCAAGCGGCCGTGCAGGAGAGAGCTCTGCCCAGAGCTTCTAGGCCGCACGCCTGTCAGGTTGTAGAACATTCCGACCCGAAGACACAGGACAAGTCGCCTAAAACTACTTTACGGGACAAGTGGATTGAGAGAAATGGGGATGCTTGCACCCAGACATCCCAGAATTGGCAGCCTGTGGGAAGCATTTATGTGTGCAAGGCAGCAATCCTAAGAGCCAAGTTGTTCAAGAAGTGATTGCAGGATACAAGCAGCATCTCTGAAACAAGGTCGTCAAGTCATCAGTCACTGCAGATGGTTTGTGTGCCATTTGCTCCGAGTCGCACTCACCCACTGCTATAGAAAGAGCGTACAGGAGTATCAAATGTAGTCCATGTAAGCTAGCAATCGTGCACAATAAAACCGAAAAGCATACCGCCCATACTCACCAAAACTCTCACTGCCGTGTCTTTGTTTCGAGGAACCAGACCAAATTGCATGATGGTGGAGAATTCCAACTGATGTGAATCTTGTTTCTTCTTCAGACCCTTTCCTTGGACTTCAAATACATGCCTTCTGCTTCTACGGAGGTGAAGACTGGCAACATAACAGTTGCCAGGTAAAGTTGGAAATCTGCTATTGTACGTACTCATCAATCTGAGAATGCATCAATTACACAACTATGCTTGCAAGGGGTCCCCAAAGCCTCCAGAACAACCGTTGTGAACCACAAATTTTGGCTATATATACTTTTGCACCACAGACACCGGATTTTTCAAAGTCAGCAACGGTGTTGCTTTACATACCCACAGCCCTGAGCCGCTCCCATGTCAGCACTCAAGGCTCTAGAGCTCAACCATCTCACATTTGCAGATGCTGAAAACCTTAGGACAGATCGACAAGGACGGCCACATTCCTCGAATCCATAAGAGAATCAATAATCAGAAAACAATTGCAGGCACCCAATGAACATGCTAGACAGATATCCCGGCAACAGTAGCTGCCTTGTCGAACGCCTTGAGGATTCTCAACACAAACCAAAATTTCACACCAGTTCCTCAACAAATATATTTATGTCAAATGAATCCTTGAGAATGAAACATGATGACCTTGAATAGAATGGCGCACACATGCAATTCCACAAATTACAGGTGCTGCAAAAAAACATGTGCTGAAAGAGCAAACACAGCCATGAAATGGTGTGCAGAAACTGACAATCATCCACCGTGATACAAAAAGATATGAACAGGACCACCAGGTAAACAGTAGACGGGGAGTTCTCGATTTTGCCGTGTTCACTGAGGACGAAGACTTTGATCAAATCACCAAATCGAATAAGGCCTTCGCAATTGAGTACTCAATCGCGCAAATCAACAGACACCTCACCAAGGCCTGATGTGTACGCATGCCAAACGATAATGCAGAAGGCTCAAGCACGGAGATATTGATTACATCACCATATAGAACACTTTGCATGCGAGATGGATGACTCCGCACCGTTTCAATCAATCAAGTTTGAACGAGGTCGCTGTACCGCACCCTATCTATACTGTCCATGTTGGCTGCATGGCGTCAAATAACGCTTGGCCCCGCTGGCACGGTGGATTGATACATTTGGATATATCTAGATACATTTTCCTGGAAGCATGATAGAAACATGTACAGAAAATCACCAGCTAGGAATCTGTGGCGTACTACAGCTATAGCTGATGCGACCTCTCTGTGGACCATATGAAGACGATGCACACAAACCCTTGGTCCAGCCATTGCAGCCTAATTGCTAGGGCGCTGGCTTGCTTCTGAGATTATCCTGGTGCTTGTCCCGACCCAGGTAGCAAGCTCCTTGGGCGATGGATCAAACAAAGGCCATGCGAGCTGGCACCTTTGAGAACTGTGATCATTCCAATTTTTTTGTCGGTCGCCATGATTTTGGGTGATTCAACATGGGACGCATGCCATCCGCACCATGACGCAGAAAGTAGCACCACTGACTCTGATCCTAGCAACATCTATATACAGAAAATCGGACACAAAAGCACAAACATGGGAGCACGTAAGCCTCAAATTCCACACCAATGACACTTTGCATGCTGCGATACAATTCCAATCTTGCACCATCCTGGGAATTCAGACTTCATGCTAAAGTAGAGCGACCAGATGAATGCTCAAACACATCATGTATTGAAAATGCACTAAGGAAAGCTGGATGCCAACCTTCCACACCTATGGATTTAACCGCAAGTGCATCCGGACCGACAAATAGAATGGGAGATTCTGAATCATATACTGTTCAGTCCGATGACCAGAAGTATATGGCGCAATGCAGACTCTCAAACACAATACGGGCGGTGACAAGCACGCACGCAATGCATCCATCGTATTGCATGGAGCAATAACCTAAAGCACTTGAGAAGCTGTAGTAAATTTGGCATGCGAAATCGGATTGCTGGCAGGTTGATGAAGCATCTACAGCCCCAGCCCTATCTTCTACACTTTCAAGTCGCAAAAAATGATTCTGCATGGTTGCTCCATCAGGATTGACTGAGGAACTAGTTCTCAAAAACATAGGTCAAGTAGATATCACCACCGAACACAGGGTACCGTTCTTTACTTGACAAAACTGAAGAAACTCACAGACTGTGTGCATTGACAAAGGACCCGCCATCAACCCATTGATGCCCAACTCCACAGCAACATAGCCTGTAAACGCACAATATGTTCAGCTAGTGTTGGTGTAGCAAAATTCTTGGTGTTTTGGGACAAGTGCATGCACATGCTCCGACTGCTATCAGGTTAGAGCAACGAATGCAGCTTGGGGTACAGGGCCCCGCTAATGCAATTCATCCCGAGTCTTGGTTTGGCTCAGCTGAGCATTTTCAAACAAAGCATTCGCTTTTTCTTCGGCGCCTGCTATTTGTATGACAACTTCAGGACAATCATGTATTTAACAGCGAATTGAGCATGATCACAATGATATGCTGGGAGGAGGGTCAGAGGCCAGGAGATTCAAAGAAAAGAAAATTCATGAAACACTTTGCAGTTGATTGTTTGGTAAATACACCACATGAATATGCTCACCACGCGCATCCTGCATACAAGAATGAAATAATGGCCTATAATGTAAGAAATGAGCCGCTGCAAGTACTATGATTTCATGTACATTAACGGTGTGCATATGGGATGGAGCCCCACAATTGAGCAAGAACATCAATCAAGTGTAGGAAGCATTGAAGCAGCACACAAACTTGCCTACCTCCATAGCAAATGACTGAACTTCACATTAGTCTTTGAGTGTGTACAGATGAAAAACAAATTCGCAGCAAAGCAAGAATAGTGTCGCGTCACAGTTTGTGAAAGTCTTCCACCCAGAACCTTGATTTGCGCCCCACTTTATGTATGCTCGAGTTGCAAACCTATGCACATAGCTGCTTTGAGACAAAGATCTATATAGCGTACAAAAAACACACAAATCTATTTTGCATGCACACCAATCTAGGGTAAAGTGCTTGACAAGGCGATGCACGAGCATACAGCCTGGGAAAAGGAGTTTGGCTTAGCGAATTCATTTGCAAATATCATTTGAACTTGTGAAGCGATTGCCACGAAGACTACGCAACCTTTTCATGGGCCCCACAGCATTTGCCCGACGCTAGATTCCTGGACAAAACTGCTACCAGAATTGAACATCCTTAGGAGAAAGTAAAGGCGCCTGCTCGGTTTAAGTGGGAAACGCATTCACCGCAGGGCATCTCAATGATGGAACGCGCTCATGCAACCTTGACAAGGGAAGAATATCATCCTCAACAATGGCAATGCAACACGCTGCCACCAAGTCTCTTCCTCAACCTGAGAGCCATGCGGTTCATGGTGCGTATGCTGCAGATAAGTTCCACTCTCTCTGGGTCCAATTACCTCAGTTTCTACCATCGAACAATCAAGCGAGTTCTCTTCAACACCTCGGCACACATCTGTCCAAGGAAGTGATGCTCCCTCACTCGGCTGGCTTGCTCGACGTGTTGCTACATCCAACAACACATGCAATTGTATCGCTAAACAGAGCGATATATACACATGAACGCAGCGTAGGAAAAGATTCGTTAAAACTCTTGCCAATAGCTGATTGAGCGTTTTGCGAACCGATCATGTTTTTCGACAACTAGGGTTGCAGTTTCAGACCTATCGTATCCAGCCCAGTACATGTGCAACTTCAAATGTTTACAGCAACATCCAAATGATGAGGCGAGTTCTTCCAACAATAAAGCAAGTATCCGTGTGAAATCATCAACATACTCAGGGGTCGATGACATCCCTAAATGCCTTAAACTCCAAAGCATATAGACGAAATATATATGGGGACATGGCTCTTACCCAGCGGGCAGGAAGCCATGTCAATATATTCTCGCATGTAATCCCACTGCAGTACAACGAAGCCTTTAAAGCTAAAGTCCCAAGTCCATAATTAAGTCATATGATCAAAAGACAACGTACCTTGTCTTCCCCACCGAAACAGTCTGCTGAACTGCACATATTCATCTGTATGAAAACATATACATCGTGTGACTCATCTACAGTCGGATGCCAGCGCAAGAGCCCTGCATGATGGCGCACATTTGAGGATTTGTGCTAGATGATTCCGAGAAAGTTCGCTGGCAGGATCTTGGAGTGCAAAATCAATGGTTACACTTCGATCAACGCAAATTAGAAAACAACCAAGTGCAAATGATCAGTTTTCATGCTAACATGAACAAAAGATTGCGTCATGTTCTGGACATGCTTCTCTATACCCCACCCTGCATATACTTTTGATAATTGCTTGTTGTCAGTCCAGATTCCAATTTATGAATGTGTAATCCACACAATAAGTCCAGCTATATCACATGCTCATTTCCAATACTTGAGTATATATGCGCAACATATATATGTAGGTGTGCCATCACTGTGGTGTAGATTGCTTGAGTCAGAGCTACTGCAGGCCCACTGTATTGGATTCTTCCATATTCAAAATAATCCATGGACACATATGAATGAGAAGACCTTGAACACTTGTGTCGTACTGGCATACAAATCAGACAATGCCAAGTCTGATTCACATGGATATGCACAGACCAGCAGACTATATCACCAAGGACACGCATCTCCTTGGATTGTAACCTTTGTCTTGAAGTCGATGCATTTGAATGTGCACGCAAACTTTCATGGTTGCCTCATGATGTGGTGGAGTTGAGCATGCAATTCAGCCAACACTAGGGAAAAAGGAAAATTATCACTGCATATCTATGAACACTTCACATGAACAAAAGCAATTAACCAGGGGGGTCATGCTTTGTCATCATTTCTAAGTTGGCCAACTTCAAGGTTATTGCTCACATGATTGGAACTATTATTTAAGGATAACTGGCAAGCTGCCGGTGTCTTTGATGAATCATGGGGTCATAAATCCCTACCGCATCCGAGTTGGAAAGTAGGATCTTTTCGACTTAAGCCAGCGCCATGCCCACTAGGCCATGCCACATAGTGGCGCGCATGCTAAGTAGTTGTCAAAACGCATTTGAGCATATCATCTGCAGCATCATGTGCGTCATTTTCAGTTGTGCTTTTAAGAAAACAGCCAACTCCCCAGGCGATATATGATTGAACAATCCAACAAGACCTAAAAAGATAAGGCTTATGCTCATCCTGCATCGACTTCATATCAATGGTTTTGCACAGTGCAGCATTTGAGCATTCAAATTATATATTATATAGAAACAGCCTGTACAATTTGGGCAATAGCCAAGAGGGGATTGCTTATTGCCCATATTTGCGCTACGTAGGCTTACTGCAAGCTTGGAGAACCGAAGCACTGTAGTGGAAACAGATAACAGATCTATTCTGGATTCAGCTTGTCATTGATCAACCAGTTTACTTGGGCTTGAAGCTTCCTTAAAGATACTATCTTCTAATACAACCTGACTCTAGCACCCTTGGAAGATTGACGGGAAGCTTCTGGGCTGTGAGAGCCATTTGACACCTGGTGGATGAATCAACTTGAGAATCGGATCAATTGTCTATTGCCAATGGATCTTCTTCTATAGCTTCACAGGGTCTCTCTGAAAATTTCATGAAAAATATGTGCGGTTGAACATGAATCATGGGATTAGGGTTTAATTCCTTCATGTTTCAAAATCCCAAGACATGAGCCATACAGATGCAATAACCACTTTTTGTAGCTTAGGGAAAGCAAAATTGAGGATTGTCTGACATCTACCCACTTTCCAGATATTGTCACATAGAGCTTTCTATGTATTTATCTACTGCCATCAAGCAACTTGACTTTGTACAGATGCTTAGTTCTGGAACAAGCATATGTACATGCCGATTGAGAATGTGATCAGTTTGCATTTGCTTTCAGTGTATGTGAGTAACATAGGGAAAAAAGCAAAAGTAGACTTTAGAATAATTGCTTAAGTCAGTAGAAGCCAACAACCTAGCTGTTTTGTAAGTTTTGATAATGTGATAGGGAGAGGGGATCAACAGGCAAAGCTCAACTCCCTTAACGAATAGGGCAGCACCAATGGCTTGATGTGCAAACCACCCGCAAAACCATTGTCACATGTGCAAGTCCCTATTTCTCTTTCCATCATCATGTTTGCACAAACCTATTTGTTGAAATTCGTTGAAAGACCAGCGAATTGCCCAAAACGAGACAATAAAGCTACGGTAGCTGAAATCATAGTTGCAATGCTAGCAAAGCTGTTTGGAAAGGCCAAGTGAGCTCAACAAGTATGAGAACAATTTGGTTTCAACCCAAGAGATTCAACCCTTCCAAGTACCACATAACACATCAATGTGATACAGTTCCCGACCGTAGCAACGTGAATTTGCACGGCTGT
>NHOP01000870.1:0-12605 GCA_018697155.1 Pyramimonas parkeae | reverse complement strand
CCGCCAAAACAATCACCATGAATACTGGTGGTTCCAAAGTTTAATAATGAAAATGATAATTGTGTATCGCCCCGCACGGCGGAGCTTTGGTTCTGGGGCTGCCCTCCCGAAAGACATGGTGTGGAGCTCCGAGTCTTCATTGTCGGAAGGGATCAGGTCCTTATTCCACGCTTGACGGACGTTGACAGGATCCGTTTTCTGTCGAACGACCACATTGTCGTTCAACAGATGAGCTCCGTCGATTCACATGTTTGAATCGACGGATGATTGACATGATTGCTACATGCCTCTACCACAATATGTAAGGACAGGCAAAAGTATGACGTAACTTTGGAACCATCAGATTTCAGGCGGTGTTTAGGCGGTTGGTATGACCTCTCCCCAATCGAAGATGACCCGCCAGCCAGCATGGCTTCAGAATGCGAAATCGTCAACCGAGGCAGTATAATGTCGGGGTTCCTTTGTTACAAAATGCTCTTCGTGCTGGGAGGGTCATTTTCGAGTGGCGAGTCACTATGCCAGTCGCCCGTACAAACACCGCGATACATACCGGATGGGCCGATGATCTCTCGTACGCTCTGTTGGCTTGGCGGGTCACGTGCGATTCGCGGTTGATCATACCAACCGCCTACACAATCATGATATTGTACTGCCTCTGCCGATCCAAGCTTTCACAGGCCATGCTTGCTTGGCCGAATATCTACGAAAACCCGATAATTTTACCGATCGCCTAAGCAAGCATTAGGTCATCTGCTCTGCATCGGCCGATGTGTCATCAAGGGCCCTCTCATATACGTCTTAGCCGGCACCATGTCGAACTGCCCGATCAACGGCGTAACCTTGATCGAGGTTTTTGAAGAGCTTCCGCGAATCATGTCACATGAAATGACAGAGGCCCATAATCATTCATTACTATGGTAGACCTCGCACATTGGGAATATGGTAACGCAGTTCCCGAACTACGGTATCCAGCTGCTCAGAGTATAAATATCCTCAGACCGGGCTGGTCTGGTATCCTTGCGCTTGGGGCAATGTCGCAGTTCATGAGGTGTAACCGAGACGCGACAATTGCTGGTTGAAAACTATTTCCAAACTCCGCATCTCGTCGAAAGACGGTTGCGAATTTCTGTACGAGTGGTCCTGTACCTCTCTACACGCATAACCAAACTTGAACATCATTGAGCAATCACAAAGTGATTGAGTAGTCCAAGAATTGTGTATTCTTACTACATTCCGCATCACTCTTGGCTGCGAACTTTTGCGTGGGAGGTTCCGAGACGACCTCCAACATTCATAATCAATTTGAAATTTCAGGTGGGAACCTGCCAGACGGTTTGACCTTAGGGAGCGTCCAAGTGCTTGAAAGTGAGATATTCTGTGGTCAACCGGGTGCGCGATTGTACGTTGCCAGGTTCCGATGCCGCGATACGCGGTTGCAGGGTACGAGGTCGACTTCCCTCACACGCCGTATGGCGCTCAAATGGGATTCATGCACAAAATGCTGAAAGCTCTGGACGCGTCATCTCATGCTTTATTGGAGAGGTGTGTATAGGCAATGATATCAAACCTTGAATTTTATTTGTATTTGCTGTACTGAGCAAGCGGTAAAGGCGGCACTCCTACCTGTTGCGTTTGCAAGGATCCATGCGTTTCTACTGGAAATGATGGACTTACCCATGCATCTCTTGCAAAATTGGAAGGTGTTGGTTTTTCTAGCATGTGTGGTCAAGGATTTCATTTGTTGGATAAAAATGCAGTTCAGTACAGATCACCCAAACTGTGTTAGTGCTGCTAAATAGATTGGGGGATACGCTACAATGGAATATGCTACTCAAGCTCTTACGCATATACTCGATTCAACAAAAATGATCTTTGATTGGACTACTGTGTTCCCTGTAAGAACGAACGCTGCATGTGCAATGGTTTCAATTTTTGTGATTTTCTCATCGTGTTTTGGTCAGTAGTGGACAATTTTGCCCTCACCTGCGTCGGCAATCAACCCTGCTCGATTCAATTGTTCCACACATGCTGATGATTCCTGAGGAGCGTTCCCTATTGAGGTTTTAGATTAATGATCGATACGGGAACATCGCTAATATGGGTTGGTGGATCCCCTTGACTCCAGTCCTACAGGAACTGGCAAGACACTGTCCTTACTTTGCTCGGTGTTAGCATGGCAGACGCGTCAAAAAGCTATTGCCAAGTCCAAGATGTTCCCGCAGACGAACAATGAACAGGTGTTCTTGCGATCACTAATTGGGTTGACCCTCAAAACCTGAAAGCAGTTTGTGACATTGTTGATTTTTTTTTTTACGCTTCGCCTTACTTATTGGAGGTTGAATAGACTTGAACCTGCCATGAAATAAGCTGACCAAGCAGGGTACACGCCAACTTTTGCACAGTATTTGCACGAGTGACATGTTGTGTAATGAATGCTTTTCAATAGTCTGGTCGAAAGTTCGATAATACCAATAATTCCAACCTTTGCGCTTGTTGTTGCTCTTCAACGCGACGCCCTCACCACAATCAACGATTATTTCCCCCCAGTAATTTCAAGTGTCACATACGCACTCATCAGACCAGGTCCACACGTGGAAATGTGTTTGGTGGTCTAGAGATTGAAACCAGATTCATGCGACATGCAGGTGGAGGATGGCGGTGTCAAGCCGAACAAGCCAAAAGTGCCGAAGATTTTTTACGCCACGCGAACCCACTCGCAAATCTCGCAGGTTGTGCGCGAACTAAAGCGCACCTCATACCGCCCCAATATGGTGATTCTGGTAGAATCCTGCCGGCCCGTCTTTGTTTACGTGTCTACGGGGTTGGGCAGGGGGTGGACAGGAAAAGCAACTGTTGCTCCAAAAAACTGTGCCTTTGCACTTTACATCACTGCCTTCCCCGCTCATTGAGTAGATCTCAAGAAGCAAAGCTCTTTTGCGTAGAGAAAATTATCCATCAATTTTTGAGCCTGTACAGTAGATTTTCTGGGGGATGAAAGCCTTGCATCATGTTTCGCATACATGCGTGATAATGTGTTGCTAGGCTATTGGAGGCGACCCTCTGTTATTCGACAGTACCAAAAAGAAAACCATGTCGTGAGGGTTGCATAAGTGATGACCGAATGTCACAAATGGAGCAGCCGGAACGGTGTTGTCTGGAAACCTGGTGCATGCACTGTTTATTTGATCAAGTACTGCGCACGCAGCACAGTTAGCTTAGCCTTCTGCCATATTTTTGTGGGGTTCATATTATCCATGCGATTGCCGCTTGGCACGACTACGATCACATTCACACCTGGCGCTGTCGATATGAACATGATACAGTAAAACCCTACCATCCATGTGGGTGATGTCCATATCTGGCGGGATGAAACAGTTTTGTTGCGCAATCAAACTGAACAGTCCAAGCTGAGTCTAAAACAAGACGGAATTTCAAACATCACGTTACAGCATGCACATGTTGCATATGTCACACACAGTACCTTCCATCGGGAGTAGGCACAAGGTTGATTGCATGGTCGTTCATCCAGAAATTTGCAGCCGGCTAGATGCTCGCTGCGCACGGGGAAATCCGTGCCGTTGTATAATCGTTTCATTTCCACCTAGTCGATGCGCTACACACCTTCCGGCGTGTACGTCTCGGTGGCGACCAGTGGGCTAGTACGGAGCCAGTGAATGAGTGTGGTCGTTTTCCGTGCACCCCGTCGCCCATATCTCGCAGAGGCTGGACAAGGGAGGCGGTTGAGGCCGGATTGAGTCTCGTTGCTGCCTTGGTCCATTGTGCTTGCCTGCCCTTCATGAGCAAACCAAGGTAACCATGACGAATCGTGCAGGCTCCAGAGTCTTGAGCTTTAGGGTCAGGGCTACGCACAAAAGTGGTTGGGCAGATTTTGTGCCGGCGTTTGTCTGTGTTGTTGATTCATCCGTTGGCTATATCTGGCAGGCCTCCAGGGACCAGTACTGCGTACACAAGACGGTGTCCAAGAGCAAGCGGCGGGACGAGGAGTGCAACAAGCTGCTGGCCGAGTCGGAGAGGGGGTGCGATTTCTTCCATAGGGCGTCCAAGCTGCGCACACATGTCAGTGCCACGCCCCATCTGCACGTGCGTGACTGGTCCCTTCCCTACATCCCCTGAATCCCACCGTGAACCCCACTTTGATCCGCACTTGTCGCACCCTCATATCCCTACATGCCCCCCTCAGCACTGCCCTCAAACACTGCCCACCGTTCCACCCAAATCCTCCGTCAGACTCCTCTGCACGTTTTCCGTTCTGCATCCTAACCTTCTAGTCCCCATGCAATTTCTCAACCACCCATCTATTTTGGATTGGACCCCCTTCTCAATTATTTGTGACGCCCATGCGACTGACGTTGCAAGCTGCCATCTGGGAGGTTCACAGGCATGAAATGTAAACCACTACGCTAAGCGGAAAGATATCGTAAGATAGGCACCTTTGAGCATGCAGTGTATGGTCGGCTTGTGAAATCCTGGACATTGATGTTCAGCGTATGGTGTGCAAACTACATATCACAGACGACGCTCATTTCCGTGTAATATACGCATGTAGTCGTTTAACTGAAGTCTGTGGGAACACACGTATGATGGAGTGCAACGCAGCAATGCAGAAGCACAAGCGAAAATTCTGACATGTTTGTTGAAAAGTTGATATTTCAACTTGAATTGTTGCTAGATGTGCGTTCATCGTAAGTGACCGTTGATTTTTGGATCCTAGAAGCTGGAGCAGACATGGTTGGTTACGACTGTGAACAGATCCTCGGAAGTGCATCAACAAGCGGAGCTTATGGGCTAGCTTCCGACATCATCTGGAACACACAACGAGTTTGTTGTTTATGGATTTTCGCAGATCAACGAACTATGTCGATGAGGATTGTGAGTTGTGTTCTGCTTGAAACACAGAATGTGTGTTCAATGGCGATGCAAGCTACTCTTTGCACCGATAGAACTTAGAGCGCGATTTAGTTGACATGGGTGCCTGCCCTTTGGGTAAGGGTCATGTCTTCATGCACGTATGAACGTAATCGCTTGCAAAAAGTCTCTGGGGGGGGGTAAGGGCTGTTTTGTTGAAGTGGCAAACGAACTGCTCGGTCCAATTACACCCAGACCCAAGCATGAACCCATCAACAACAAGACTTGAGTGTGTTAGCCACCATGTTTCAGGTTAACTGGTTTCCATGATTGGTATATAAAGAGATGCGTGGCCTTCTCTTCTAATCATCAGCCCGTTATATTCAACACCACAGGTAGCGAAGAGTGCACTAGTTGGGTTGCTTGCACGTACATTTGTGGCCCGTGATCGTGCAATTGATCAGGAAGTACGCAACTGCATGCAACATCTCCAGACGCCATTTGGTTCTCGGCTGGGGCGAATGCTTGGAGACAAGACAGTAGTGTAGCGCAGATATTGTTCCAAATGTTTTTGCTCCGTCCACTGCCCGATGGGTGTTGGTTGAAGAACACAACGTTGCATTTGGGCGCCTTGTGCTTCGTTATCAGGGCTTTCTGTTGTGGGTGTGTGCGCGCTCGCGCCTGCAGGTACACGACATTGAGGACCTCTGTAAGGCAGGCAAGAAGCAGCGGGGTTGCCCCTACTACGCCTCTCGACTGGGAGTGGACGCGGCGGAGCTCATCTTCTGCCCCTACAGGTGAGGACGCGCGCCACGAGCAAGCCCTAGCGAGCAAGAGCCAGAGGTCCAGCAGGTGGCGTGTGTTGTTGTAGCTCTGGGCGCGAAAAGCACCCGGAGTATGTAAGAGACAACCTCAGGGATGGGCCGAGTGTCTGCAATGTGCACTTGTCATCCAGCAGGTGCTCTTTTTGCACAAGCTGGGCGTGTTTCTCTGCCGTCTATCGTTGCTGCAAAGCACGCTCGCTTGCTTCCAGTGATGGTGGGCGTGTGATCTCAAACTGCGAACTTGTAGATCCTGCACTACAACGACGTTGCTCTTCCTGCCCGCCTCCGTCGCGATCTGTGTCTTGGATTTCCAGCTGTCTTGGCTTCACTGTTTATTTGCTTCCTAATGATACAGCAAGGCAGGAGTCCAGGACATGGCATGGTTTGTTGTTATCTATGCAACCCAACAAACATCCAACGGGGGCAAGTAACGGACGCGCTGAGAAAAGGGCCGGGTGTCTTTCTGTCTGCAATCGACACCTGTTGTGCGGTGAGTGTATTTTGATGCAAGAGTCTGGGGCCTCTGCCCACCTCCAGAACCAGCCCATATGTGCTTGGTAGCTACGTACTTGGCGAGCATTCCAACATGAGTATGTTGTGATATGTTTCGTGGGCGGTGTTGCGATCCACTACAGAACTTGCATGTGTTTTCCTGACATTGGTCCTTCGCATATAGCCACATATGCTCGCGCCAAGCAGATAAAACCGCCCTTTGCTCAACTCCATGTTTGAGCGACGCCATGTGCCTTTGCTGGGAAGGGATGTTACCTAATGTTTTCTCATCGCAGTGAAGTGCCACAGTCTCCCATCGGTTGTCCAGATTGCATGCACCAGCATGGATCGTCCAGAGTTATTGACTGGTTACTTGTTGGCAGTGGATGCATAAACCAATCGCGTTTGAACCTGGAGTGGTTCGGGAAGCTTGTAATCCCCTTCAATCAACAAACGCCAAATGATATTTCTGGATCAGTAATTTCGTTTGCTTGTGCTAATGTAGTGTTGTGTTGCAGCAGACACGGAGCGGACAAACAAGTGAATTGAATTTCGAAATCTGGACACGTGTGGCAGTGTATCGAGTCAGTTGCCGGAACTCTTCACGTCACCTTGACTGAGATTCAGATTTCCAGAGTTCAGCATGTTGTTATGCAGGCCAGTGTTCCCGCCTTAGATGTGTACAGTTCACTGCGATAGCGCTTGTGAGATCATATTCGGTGTTGTACTTTGTGCTTTGTATCGCGTGAAACACTGCTTTCTGCTGCTTTTGTCGGTGAATCCCCAACTCCGAGGGTGAGTTTTCAAACAACCGGCATGCAATGTTGTTGTGATCATTCATGTTTTCTCAACACAACCATGCCTCACAACAATGTGAGCTGGTATCTGCCCAAGAGAGGATTCATCATCGACCGACATAGCTCGAGTGACTCCCAACGCCTTGTATCTTGAAAGCCCTTACACATCCCCAGACAGCCTCTTTACATCCAGAAGGCTCCGAGTTATTTCTTTTGCGAATTGAACATTGTGTGTAAATCCGCTGTTCATACTCGGGGTGTTTTCTATGCCAATCGCACTCAAACTGACGTTGCCAGTGGTACGTTGCGCGTATGTGGGAGTCAAGCAGCTACATCATGGATCCTGTGGTTCGGCGGGCCATGGGCATTGAGATTGACCAGGACGTGGTGATATTTGACGAGGTACGGAGTGTGTTTTTGTGTGCAAGAATCATATAAGCACCATTGGCGCTCCAAATCGCCTCTTCCTGGACATTCGTGCATCCAGCGTGAGGAGCTCGGAATGCCAAAATCGCTCTCCTGACTGACAGCTGATTTTGCAACGGGTGTGGACCAGTCGAGCTTGTGGCATGTGTGTGGCATATGGCACGAAGTCTGTAAACCCAGGCAGGTTTGCCTCCACGCCCTGAGTTTGAGCCATTGTCCCTGGAGTATGAAAGCGACGCTCTACCAACCAAGCCAACATCCAGGTTGGAGAACTCTTGCAGCCTGGATTCGTTTGGTGCCAGTCTTGGAGGGCACAAGTGGTCTCCGCAAAACCCCTCTGACTAGTGCCTGCTTGGTGGCTTTGTACCCATTATCAGTAGGCACTTGCAATCCACCCATGGCGTGTGCACTTTCAAAGGCACGGATGTCATTTCTAATGGGCCATGCTCATAGCATCCAAATGAGCGATGCTCGGCAATCGATCAAGGTTGCAATCGGTTCCTTGCCCAGCTGCGCAACTCAATGTAGACATACCGCCATGCTGTTTGATACCTGCACTGGCAATTCTTTAGGCAAGTGGTATGCGCAACGCAGCGTTGTGTGCGAAGTGAGTCCTTGCACCCTACTGGAATGTCTACGGCTCAGTGCTCGAACTGGAGAGTGCTGCTTTGCGTACACAGAGCCTTGTACCCACTTTCTAACCCGCGGCTATTGACGTTCTGGTATTTCTTGGATTTGATTGTCGCATCTGCAAATACACAGGACCTATACTTGGACCCGCCAAGACTCTGATGAATATTGCATGTTCATTGGCGTTGCAGAAAAGACAATGGAGGGCGGTGGGATGGGTTGATTTGAACTAGTTTTCAACAGACTGTGCATCCGATTCGGCGGCAGGTAGTGCTGGGGTGGGAACACTATGACGTTGCGCTGGCAAATCACGGCTCGGGTGAATGGAACTTCTATGCAGGCCCACAACATAGAGGACATTGCGCGGGACGCGGGTGGGCTGGAGCTATCGGCAACTGCAGTGGAGGAGGCTCGCGCGCGCTTCGGGGCAGTGGCGGAGGCGGGAGTGTTGCCAGAGATACACAGGCAAGCCCACGCAGCACTAACGCCGAGAATGGCATTGACCGCTACGCCTACAACAACATCTGCGACAACTACACGAACAGCACTACAGACATGCACAGCATTGTTTCCAGCAATGACAGTCAGCAGCAATCACATCATTCGCAATAGCATCCCCATCAGTCGCATCGTCACGAGAAGCCGCCACTGCGACCACAGCAATCGCTGCGAATATGAGAACGACATGGAGTACAACAGCAACCATCCCATTATCCTCATCCGCAGTGTCAACCGCCCCAACAACATCAACAATGATGCATTAGCAACCTCGAGAGCAACAGCGAATGCCCAGACCACGACTTCAGACCTAGCGCCAACAGAAACTACCAGCCCAACAGCAACCACAACAACGATGTTCTCAATGCAAAACACAAACATTTTTAGTGGCAGCAGCTTGATCATGAACAACCACCTCTCGCATTGAAATCCCATCGACCTACAAATGCGAGAGCGGCGCAAGCTCCTGCGCTGCTGTTGTGATGATGTCTTTCAGTGTTATGCTTTCTTTTCCAGAGGAAGTCGCATGTTACTTTGCGTTTTCTGAAGCAAGAAGGCACCGATTGCAGGAGGACATTGAATCCAAGATGGAGTTTTTCCTGACGGTTGATAATCAATTGTGCTTCTCAAGTTTGATTCATATCAATGTTAAGGAGGGTATCCGTTATTTTTGTTCAACCTGCCAACATGGTTGCGAGGGATTTTGCAGCCAGCCAAAAACGATGTACGGCTGATTCAGATGCTATTCAAAGTTGGAGCATTTATTTGAATTTTAGACATAGAATTTCCAATGAGCGCCTCGGGTAAGAGTCCTGCAGCACAATCAATGTATTTGTGCGCCCCTGAGCTTTGGCGAATACTGTATCGTTTCCGCCATTGAAATTCGTGCCGGGAAATCGAAGAGTAGACGTTGCTAAAGTGACTAGCATCACTACAGGGATGCCATGCAGGGTAGATCGCCCAACCGATAATGGGCAAATTCAAATGAAATCCCAAGGCTCGTTGCGTCTAGCAGGATTGGGAGCACTTACAGGCTCTGTTGCTGAATCGCTGTGCCGTGCAGCAACACGAAGACATAGGACATGACCCACACACAAGGGGCAGGAAACCATATCGACTCAGTCACAGACTGAATGCTGTCGCGGGAAGAACTATCCGGAAATTACCCGCGTACCCATAATTCAAAATAATTGTGTTTGGGTAGACTGTATGAACACGATGAAGTAGTGGTGTCATTCATGTTTCTGTCCCACCGCCCGACGACAGATTCCTTGGCCCGCTGTGTTGCGTGCGCGCCCGCCCTCCTTGCCCGTCTCATTGCTGCTGTTGCCATCCAAGTCTTGTGTTGCACCCACTGAGCGCGGTGTGTGCAACCCCTCCTAGCAGGGCCCTGGTGCTGGCCCTGTCAAACATTCTCGACTGGCTATACCATACAGGCAACGGGCCTCTCATGAGGAACCACGGACCGGAACGGTGCGCAAACCCGCACTTTCCCCTCCTATTGAGCCTGCATTTCAAAGACCATGGGAAGTGAAGGCGTGTGAGGACTGTGTCTGGAGATCCGGTCTGGTGTGTATGTGTGTGTGTGTGTGCTGATTCATGTAGCACCCTCCCCACGTATCTGATTGGAGGCCTGTGTACAAAAGCCTACCATCGGACCTGGCGGTTACCTTCAAGACTCATGGATCGCACAACGAAGCCAGTATTAACCAACACCACATTTTATGAGCAGAGCGGAGGCAGAGCCCTTCGAATCGAGTGCGAGCGCAGATGGAGATGCCTCAGTGTGTCGTAGTCTGGTGCTGGTAGCTCTCCCCAGAGTGTGCTCGTATGTAGCCCATGCGTGTGGGTGAGTGTTGAGGGGAAGCACCCCATGTTGTGCATTTTGCCTTGTTGCCAGGCGTGTGGACACTGTATTGGTGAGGATGCCCTCATGCATTGCCCGCTCCGGCTCCCAATTGGCAGTTGTGCATGCAACGCTTTTGTGTCTTCTAGAGGGTCCCGCGTGCTGCCAGCAAAGCCTGTCCTGCGCGGCTTGACGCTGTGGCGGGAGGTGTCCCCACCAGCCCCACCCACGAATCGAAATATCCAATGGAGTATCCACCGCTTGGATTCAGGAACTGTACTAAATTAGGATCCAGTGTGTTCGCAGTCGCGATGATTGCGGAAAGTATCCTAATATGCAGTTGAATTTACCATTTGAGCAGGTGAAGAGCGTTTCTGTCCTAGAGCAACAAGAATAGAGTATCACGCATCCAGCTTCCGTAAATGAAATTGCTTGAGTTTTGGTTATTGTTTCCAAAAAACTTTGCAAACAATAGGAAATTTTGCAAGGGCACCCAATCATCAAAAAATGACATTGAGGTAGTTTCTGCTCGCTTGAAAAATTGATTTTGTATGAGCTGACCAAGAAAATATATGCGGCCTCTTTGATCTAAGAACATGATGCTTTTGTCTTACAAAACGTGGGGCTGATTTGCGTGTGGCTGCATTTGCGCATTCGCTTGGTCCAATTGGGAAGCAATTGCATCTTCTTGTTGATTTGGTCCGATACCATGGCACATCTTGAGACACAGCATCGAGCCAACAGCTGGAGCATGGGTGACTGTCAAGCTCAATGTAGATTTAAGCGCATGTCTCTTGCTTGTTTGAAATATTAATGCGGTTCTTGTTGTTTTTTTTGTAGAAATTGAATTTGAAGAACAGAAACCGTTGGGTACCAAGCTATCAAAGCGTGTGTAAGGCACCTGATCCTGAGATCCCCTAACCTTTGATCGCGGATGCGCGCAACTAGGACCATCTCCTGAGCTAGGCTCTCCTCATTTGCGGAGTGCTGTACGATTCTTAATTCGATATTCGAGGGATCTATGGACACAAGGTCTGAAGACAGGAGAATTGCAAATCCACTGTAGGTTAATCCTCCCAGAGGCTGGATCAATTCTTTTGTACGTGCAAATGTTTCTCAGCAAGGCCTTGATATTTGCAATCGCAAGACGTATTGCAGCTGGAACAGATTTATCTGTTTTGTGTTTTCTTTGGCAAAGGCCGCACTTCAAGTACCATCACAGAACCAACAACTTACTGTTCCTAAAAAATCTGAGTAGCCAACTGTGATGACCGGGTGCACATGCAAACGGGCTTGGTTGCTGGCACTGTTCAAAAAACGACCCAGTCCTAGTCCACTATCTCATGCAAGACTCTTTGCTTGCGGGTTCGGCGCGGGCAGGTTCGAGGCTGTTTGGGCGGGGCCAGAGGCGCTCGCTCACCTCACGCGCGCCCAGCTGGCGCCCGCCAACGTGGACGCCATGTGGGAGTGCTACCTGGCGGCCAGGAAGGCAGACGAGGAGGCGGAGCCGGGGGCGGTGCGGTGCGGCGGCTCCAGCCTGGGCACGCTATGCAGGTGAAGTGGATGCCAAACAACGAACTTGCCCAAAGCACACAGGATGACCTTAATGGCAGAGCATTGAAGCGACATAGCCCTAGGGTCCCATATGTGGGAGGCAATAACCTCGGAAGATGCTCATACATCCATCACGCTTGCGGTCGAGTCTGGTGAGCTGAGCGAGAGCCGCTTCAGGTTCTGCAGTTTTACTGATTCAAAGAAAAGTGTCTCTGCGCAATTACCAAGTGCCTGCTTTGATGCGATTGCTGGGACGCATCGCTGTCTCAGATGTGCACTGATTTTCGAGTGCCAGCGATCGGATACCGAGTAAGGAGGGCCGGTTTCAAGCAGTGGGATCTCTCTGAACTCCTTTGGTGTCAACGAAAAGCCCAGTACCCGCTCGTCTTCGCAACACTACCCAAAAAAATGATCACAAGACGCTGACCTCCCAGGCCACGAATGCGGCAACTCTCGCAGGCTGCTTATGGTGCTTCACCTGATGTACAAGGGAGGCCCGCAGCGCATGGAGGACTACCGCCTGATGGTGAGCAAGTTCAAGCAGCGAGCGCGCCCCTCAGGGGATGTTGCGCCTGCCGAACATAGGGGTGTTACGTCCCCTCCTGTTGCTGACAATCCTCGCAACGCGGGCGGGAGCATGTACAGCCAGCTCGTGCACAGGTCCCGGGGCGG
>NHOP01000869.1:0-12608 GCA_018697155.1 Pyramimonas parkeae | reverse complement strand
TTTTGGTTTTTTTTTTTTTTTTTTTTTTTTTTTTGAAATCTTGCGGAGCATTAAGGAAATGCTTCTACACAATAGAAAAGAACCAAACATTTTCTAGTAACACTTCAACCTCAATGCGATGGATAAAATTAACACTGGATAAAGAATGTGATGGATAAAGAAACTACTGTACCTCGTAGTGCCAAATACACGCATTTTCCGATAGCTCCTAATGTCTACATCACATTTGCAGTATCTGGTGGGAATGGTCATATGTACTGACCGGTGATTTGTGTCCACACGCGCAAACTTTAGTTGCAATCCATCGAAACACTTGTTTCGACGGATTGCAACTACAGCAATCCATCGCTGTAGTTGATAGATGATCAGGAGGAACACACTGACATATCCATCACCCGCTATCCGGAGATGAGAAGAATTAGGTGCCTTTGTGGGACCATGGTTGATTGGGGCATACATCAGCGATGCCCTTGTGATTCCTTCGCACAGCTATTCATGATGAGCTGAACAAAGATGAGGAGACAACAAAGCATGATGCCGTGATCTCCCAGGCAATGCGTGGCGGTGCAGACTGGTATTTTGAGTCCTGGATCGGTGCTGGATCTAAGTGCTCTTCAAACACAAGAATGTTCCTTCATGATGGCAGAATGTTTTCAGCGCTCGCATCAAGCAGGTGCTGCACAAAAGCTAAATGAAAACTGAAAGATGGACGCACGTACCTGTGTAGAGTATGCAGCGTATGCTTGGAGAAATCTGCTGGAAATGTTCGGCTGCAAACGCAAACAACAATCGTTGACATAGGGACAACAACTTGTTAGGTCCAAGATCCAAGAATACATGGGAAAACACATACTGAGTCAAGATTTCAATGGGCGGGATGTCATGCCCACTTTGAACAGAACTGAAATCTTTCTTGTCCAAACGATCCTCAAAATCCATGTACATGCCAGCAACGTGCTTGTATACGGACCATGATTCGAATCTGACGATTGCATGCTATTTCACTTGTATGTACGTTTGCAGTGTAATGCAAACCATTTCACCTTCGCAAACCTGTTTCGGAAGGAAAATGAATTCGTCTCCTTGGAATCTACGCGCATTTACGTGCACACACCGTATGCGCAGGGGCAAATTGAGGGCACAGTGACACACAAGCACATGATCTAAGGGGACTTGTCCCATGATTGTTGTCAGCATAGTATGCTGAGCACGGCGTTGCCTATGACAAAGACAGAGAGCATCTGCATCACCCTGCAGTGGGGCTCCCCAGAGATGTCTCACGCTGATCACCAACTGCCGAGGGCTGATATGGTGGATGAGATGAAATGCACAACACGCCATTCATTATCGAAACTGGACACAAAACATCGGTGTTTGAAGGCAGATCGTCCACGATTCCGGACTACGGCACAAGGACCTCAGACTACGGCGCGGTACCTCTTGCTAAGGAGCAACACATCTCTTTTGGAAGTCTGAAGCTTGTAACGCGAGCTCTTGAGGGGAGGGTTGATAGAACTTGCAAAGATATCACGAAGGCGAAGCCCATATCACTGGACTCCGAGATGGCTTGAATTGAAGAAACAATGATATATCATTCAATACCCAAATGAATTGAAAGACGGTAACCCCTAAACATTGATTTGTAGTACACCATATCTGCAAATTGGCACTGATTACTACGACTTTGGCTCTCGTGGCATTAGCAATCACTGCCAAACCAGGACTCTATGAGAACACGCACGTTAAGCAAATAGTGTTCAAAAGAAAGAGGACCGGTATGCAGGACGCTGACGTGGCAAAAATGGTGTGAGGGTTTAGAGCTGTACTGGATTTTGAAATATCCTTGATTCGGGCATTACAGTATGTATGCTGCAAACTAAAGGAGAACATCTAGCAATTCCCTGTCCAGTTGATTGATGCTATTCTACAGTCGCTCTTGGTCACAATCTCGCAGTCATCGGTCAACTTGGACACAAGTTGACACACGATTGAAGCTCATCCTCTCGAGCCAAGTTTACATGAACAAGCCTGTTGATTTGGGTCAGTGTCCCCCACACATGGCGGATCTGATCTTATTCTGTATGTGTCCAGTTCTGTATGGAACCGAGTTCACATAATTTGGATCCTGGAGGAAATAGAACCTAGTGCATTACAGCGGGAGCCCAACGGAAGAAAAGTCGGCGGATGGTATGGATCGCATGATGCCTCTGGAACTTGGCCCAAATGATGTGACAACAATTTGCGTCCCGGGATCTCATATGCCAGAAGTGTGAATTCAGCCCACGCACAACAAGTTCGCGTGGACTCGCCAGTTTGACTAGAGATAACTCCCTGTTCGCTAACATATCTAGCAGGAAGAATGAAGCAACAGCAGCAGGATGTCCCTTGAGCAGAAAAAGATACAAATTTGGGCTTCTTAGATTCTGGAAACGGCGTTACTTGGCCAAGAAACATGCCGTAGGAGTGTCCCTCATAAGATCAAGTTAATCATGGAGGAAACACAGGTAAAACCGTTATTTGACCAAAAAAATCATAATTTCCATCTTGAAAAGTGAGAAGGTAACATACAACTAAAGAACATTCCCAAACTTACTTGGAAATACTTGTACCGGGACGAAGACATCCAGTTTCAAAGATAGAGCGTGAATTCCTAAGGTCGCACCCTCTTTTCTCAATCATGACCTTGGCACTGCATTCGATATCCATCTTTTTTCTTTTGTGATCCCTCAGACATGGCTATTCTGTTTGCGAATAGCACGAATGCTACAAATCCATATATCATCACCAGACAGCGTGGCCTCGAATGAATATTGTTGGAGGCAGAATCTCCCATGCCATGACTTCGTGTCAAGACCCATTGATAATCAATCCTCAGCGTTGTTGCCTAGACCACCATCATTCACGAAGTTGTCAATACAGGTCCCATAGGCGCACTCTGACTCGCATACACCCTGCGCAAGCTCCGCCACGAAACAAAGCCAGACCACGTCGGCATCCCGACGCTACGGGCACGAGTCAATCAACATGCAGCCAAGGCTCAAGATCCGCTGAATTCGCAAAAGACACAGGAGGCAGAGCTCGTACAGGTGCTCTGGCAGGAAGATTGCGCAGCTCCAGTCGGTTGACCATCAGCACGGTTACGTCGCTGGGGCGAGGCCTGGATCCTCAGCAGCACACAACGCCGCGCATCATGAGCATGCTGCTACGTGCATCATAGAACAGGAAGCTAGAGGGATGGATTGTTTGAGGGGCGGCTTTCAAGGCTGTGATCAAGAGGGGTGCAGCTCGCCTTGCTCCACACAAGTTCACAACAAGATCACTGCCCAACCTTCCTATGACTCAAGGTAAAACGCACAATACTGTTATTTTTTCCTACAGTCTCTGCCGCGCTCTAGCATTCCTCAGGTTCTGCCCTTGCATCAGCATCTTTGGTTTGTGCTCTTTGGGAGGATTCTAAGCATATTCCAATCTGATATCAAAGGCTTGCAAGTCCTGATACTCTTTCATGATTGCAGAAGTGATTTGTGTTCTGTTTCACATGGAATCCTCGCACACCACGAAGATTTGCGCGTCCAAAAAGAATTATTCAGCATAGGAAAAATATTAAACTTTAAGTCTTTGTACAAAGTATGGCACTCTGACACGAAGAAACAAAGCGAAGAATACATGAATCATAGAAAGAGGATGAAGATAGGGGCATCGAATGAATAGAGACACTCACCGCACCACTGATACACATCTCAAAACAAAAATGAAGGTGTGGCATTTATGTGAATTATATAAACAGCAAAAACATCAACTGACATGCACCACAGATTTGCCAATGAATCTCTCCACACAATTACACACACCTACTGCAGGCAAGAACACAGGCGTACGGGTAAGGAAACAACACACGGGGTTGATAATTGCGCGATTCATGCTACAAAATGAGGAACTCACCCTACGGAGAAGCTCATGACCATACGCGGGCATGCAAGCAAGCTCTCTGGATCTTCGGGAAAACTATCATTCTGCAGAGGCACAACATGTCCAGTGGGAACATTATGTGCAGCAGCAACCATATCCCGATGCGCACTATTGGTCGACGTCTCATCAGGATTTCCACATACGCGGTACCCATCCCAGTGGAGGCTCCCATATGATTTCAAAGTCCGGGATTAGAGAACCCAACAAATCTTCTCTAGGTCTAATACATACAAGTTGTTTTCACTCTAATTTGACAGGGGCATAAGTTATGAAAAGAACGTCAGTCCTTGGTCAGCCTCCAAATGCAGCTATGGCTACCATGTGCAGGAAAAAGGACCCGCAGAATGTATCCTTGCCATCGCTCAACCATTGATTTGAGACCATAGTCGAGAAACGGATATCAAATACAGCAGAAATCAATATCCAACAAAATCAAGGTGAAGTGAATGCGCCAATTAATGTGACCAAACCTCCCTCCAACTGTTGTGCCTACTAAACATGCACAGCAAAGGCCTCAAAATTCCACGTTCACGACGTCGTCAGTGACTCACAAGTCTAGGACTATCATGTCATCCATATCAAATTCAGCGTTTTAAGCATTTGTACCTTTATATACCTATGCACTTTTGACTGCAGCGCGGTGTCAGAATAACTTGCACACGGATTGATCAAAGGTGAGAACTTGCAATCTGTAACTACTGGGAAGCACTGCCATTGCAAGATATCTGAAATAGTCACAAAACACTGTCCAGCACGAAGTCTAAGCATTGTCAGCAGATTTCCGAAGATCTCTGACGGTGGTCGAAGCCTAGTATACACTAGAGAAATTTATGGCTACAAGTCATTCCACCTTCTACCAAACAAAAGAGTCTGCCAAAAATCAAAGTAGATCACGGTCAACGTCACGACATCAGGAAATCAGATACGCACTTTCACAAGGCTGGACGTGATTGGGTCCGCGCTTCCACCCGCACTGAAAGTCATGTACGTAATACCAGCAGTGGTCAGCATTCAAACCCAACATTCATACAGGGAAACACTACATTCAGACACAACATGTCCAGAAGAAAACAACAAAAGATGCATATGCTGGGTAGCAATATCCAGGTGCTTCTTGCCACCAACGAATGCATATCTCACATATCACTCGACATGTGTTTATCGAAATGTAACCACTGCTTTTTCAATACAAGATGCTGGAGCAAGCATGCATGGTAGCAATTGTGAACAAAGCCTCGGAGGTGCACCAACAAGCAGAACCGAAGTGCCGGCAACCAATTGCTTGTGAAACACAAGATGAGTTTGGTTCGTATGAATTCACATAAATCAGCAGACTATTCTGGTCGTACGACGTATTTTTGAACCCGATACACGGTTTTTGAAGGTGCACTGATCGAACTCAGCGCGATCAAGCTGACATGGCTAATCGCCCTGTGTGTACGGGTGCTGTCCCTATATTTCTCATCGCAACCCAATAAGGCATTAAAACTTACAACCAGGTGAAAAGACGCAGGACATGAATTTCAGATACAAATGAATATGCTCAGACACGCTCTTCTGTTGCAGTATCAACATTCTTGACAAGATAGGCGGCAAAGATTAGTCAGGGGTAGAGAAGCTCGTGCGGATGGCTTTGACGCAATTCAGGCATAGGCATACAGCACGGTTTGCAAGCAACCTGGCACATGAAGTTCACGGAGGCAAGCGTTCGCGATACTTAAACATTTGTATAATATAGTCTGAGTTGATGAAGCGACTCTCACTGCATGCTATTGTCCGGACAACCATTCAAAAAGCATAGAAGATGTCCTGTATCAGGGTATCCTTTGTTGGCGACAGCACCACCAGGATCTAAAGCCCAACAAGCAACAAACAACACATGCCTTACTCTCATTTGATTCGTGCACGCACCTCTCAAATCCTGTGTGGTGCATTGCCAGTGTGGCACCCCTGCTCGGCAAACAAAGCCCAAGTCGAGCTCGTGACCTCTACCAACAGTACGGTACAGTAATTGATGGCGTACAGGGGTGGGTTCTGTCTTTAGCATCTATCGACTAGCAAGGCTACTCCACGTTGACATGAACCAGGATTTTGACAACATGTGCAAAGCTGTATTACAGCAAAACACGTGATGTGTGGGGAAAATCGCAGGTCAAAACCAGATATGGAGTCTCAAGCAAATGATGCCCTTGAACACAACATTAAAACCACCTCGTGCAACCACTGAATGTATGTTAGGGTAGAGCGCTGTCGTGGACATCTGGCATTCAAAGCACAATTAGAATCAGATGAACAGTCAAGCGACCTGGACAGTTTGTGAACGATTCCACAATCTCATAAACCTAAATTCATCTTGGAGCGGCAATAGATAGTCTTGCTGTGCTCGTACCCATAAGGGAAGCCCGGCCGCATGTACCAGTGATACGTCATCAGGCCGTCCTGCACGCTGGCCTCTTGCACATTGGCCACACAGTGCATCCACATGGGCAGCTCCACGGCGTGATTGAACATATAGCAGCAGTTGACCAGACTGAGGTCCGCGAAGGTGCACATCGAGCGGCACACAAACTGCAACAGTGGGAACCATCGATCCCGATTCACATGGGGATCAGATTCTAAAGCGAACTTGTTATTGCAAGAGATTATGCACATGCGCATGATGATCTACATATCTGTTGACTTTGAGGAATTTTGTCCTCTTGACTAGAGCGGTTTGTACAAAGCGATAATGCTGGGAAGGAACTACGTGAAAACTCTATGGGATTAGTTTGTGTCAATGTATGTAGTATTGGGTGAATTGTGGTTGTGCGCGCTTTCCATGCTTGAGCTTCCGTCACATAAATTTTCCCAAAGCGTCTCCGATATTTGTGGCATCAAGCGCATCGTTAGCAACACCAACACATGTGCTGAGAATACAATGCCCTACAACTGCAGTGAAAGGTGCAACTACACCCCTGACATATGCTGGGGCTAAGGCTCAGACAAACATCTTAGCAAAGAAATGCATCCAGTCATTATGAAACAAAAAAAACTTTGGAACCACCAGTATTCATGGTGATTGTTTAGGCGGTTGATATGATCACCGCCTATACATTATCACTCGCTCATCCAAGATGACCCGCCAGCCAGCATAGCGTATTTGATCGTGAAATCATCAGCCGGGGCAGTACCTACTCATGTCGGGGCTCGAGCACTGGACCTCCAACATTAGGGTCGACACCCGTACCAACTGAGCCATCCTACAGTCATTATGAACACATGTTGACAAGCGGTAGTCAAGAACACCTTTGATGCAACCTCACTACGTGGACTTTCCCTGTGTCAAGAATTCACATTACATTCTCCATTACAAGTGCAGTAACTACTCCTGGAGCATGCGTTTTGGGATTGGGCTTGCCATTGCAAAGTTAAGTTGAGCAGTGATTTGTCTGGTCGCGAATATCACATGGGTGTGTTTGAATCAAGAGACACAGTGTGTTGACAGCATGGGAGCTTCATCAATCTCATGATTCCTCCTTCCGTGACCGAATAGGGGAAAAGGGGGAAGTGACACGAGAAACTCCCACATCTGTGGCGACCAGAGACTCGAGTGAAGGTGCAATGCAGCAAATTGCAAACTCGGCATGGCCTTAGTTCGGTTGTACATGCTAGCAGAGGTACACCCAGCATGAACTTGGAAATACACAAACTCAGTGAGCAAACATATTAGAGCTGACAGAAAAGTATAGCACCCTGTTGAACTTCATAGAGGGATGAGCCACCAACCTATGGATGCCTGCCGAAATAAAAGTTCTAGCTCAAACACATGTAAGCAAAACTCAGTCCTATCTGTTCACATCTCATGTCCTGGATTTACACTCGCCATAAATTGCACACACAAAAATACACTGCTTCGAGAGAGTGTCCACGAGAAGCTGAGGTATTTCAAAAGGCATTGAATATTGGATGTAATTCACATCCTTCAACCATGTTTGTGTACGCATGCAGCTTGATAAAATTCCTGTAAAATTTCATACTCTTTTCATGAATGCGACACAGGAATTGCACCAGTGACGAGTCAAAATGTTGTTTTCAACCATAGAGTGTGTAATGTCTTCATTCTGCGGATTTTTTGGGCCCTTTGGAAACTTTCTGTACCTCAGCAAGTAATGAAAAGTGCACTGATGTTCTTGAAATCATCCATCCGCATTCAACATGCAATACCCCCGCAGCTTGATATACTGCCATGGAATCATTCATGCGTACATGGAAGAAATTTCGAATGAGTGCATAGATTGCATGAAAATCCCACAATGTAACTCCCTCTGGTCTTAGGGTTGTGAAACATGTGGCCAAACTCAAGTATCCTATGACTAAAGAGCATGTATTCCGGGGAACGTTTGAGAATTCATCAACCACCAAGCCTTGACCAGGGTTGGCAGAGCCTTGGTTGTTTGTGAGGACAACAGCCAAGCCTTACAACAGATCCCCATTTGTGAGTGGCAGGTCAGTTTGATTCAAAGGTCAAGACAATGGAAATCGAATCTGTTAAACATAAACGCCGATAATCGCGAATGATATTTTCCTTCATGTACTTGCACACAACTACGTATAGAGGGAGCTGGTAGACACTTGAGCATGGGGAATACATGGTACAAGAAAAACATAAAGGCAAGCTGTAGCAATATCAATGGGTTGCACCGGGAAACATATGAAAGCAGCAGTACACCAAAACCAACCGCAAATCTTGATTTCAATGCCCGCTTCAAAGCCCTGTGTACAGATACCTGTTTGTTCGGGGTTCTCAAGCCCTCAACTTGTTCGTCAGCAACTGTCTCGGGCAGTCTCTCACAAAATGAGGAACGGAACAACGTCGAAAGCTAACAACGGCTTCATACCTCGTTTTGGGATTTTCGGAAAAAAGCTATGCACGACTGCCGGTTGTTCGACACAAGGCCTCCGCACTGTTCCCATTCTCCGCGGTTGGCTCCACTGGAACAAAAGGCAAAAGGTGAAATCTCACGTTTCATGCTAGGAGCACAGATCAGATAATCTTGCGGCGATTTTACATGATCGATTTAATTGCTAAGGATTCAATGGAGTAGTCAACACAGAGCAACTATTGAGAAACTGTCCCGCCCAGAGTGCTACAACCCAG
The DNA here is from genome assembly GCA_018697155.1 of Pyramimonas parkeae. Lineage (NCBI taxonomy): Eukaryota > Viridiplantae > Chlorophyta > Pyramimonadophyceae > Pyramimonadales > Pyramimonadaceae > Pyramimonas > Pyramimonas parkeae. Next base: position 3,502 of record NHOP01000869.1, on the reverse strand, counting down.
AACACAACCCCAAAAATGTCCACGGGAACGGGAAACATCACAGATGCCCCGTCCTGCACATTCCATTCTTCATACTCATGCTAAATGTAGATCACAATGATTTCGCAAATCTTGCCTTTCGTGTTGCATCTGGTCGAGCGTGTTTGGCTTCGGCACGTGTGCGCCGCTTTATTCTGTTGAGCGCCGTGCACCACCAAGCGAGAGTGAACGCGTATACAACTCGAAAGATGTAAGGATGTCATCATGCGATAATTTATGCGTACGGTGCACAGATTCGATGGCAGATTCGTGTTTTTCCCCGGCGATGGATCACGTTGACGAAGAATCGATCTCGAAAAGCCTAAAACGTTCAATTCAAGAAGAAAGGTACAGATAGAATGCGTCTTTGGATCCTAAATTCATTATGCGCGTGACCATCATTGTATACCACTGTGGCGCACAAACCAACCTCAGATCGAAAAGATTTCGCAGTGAACCAACGAGCAACGTTTGGGATCGACATCTTATAATAATGAGAATCAGAATCAATGGAGATACCGATAATCAGGAAAATAATGATAATAGTGATAATGATGATAATATGTCTATTTTGATAACAGTAAGAAAACGTTTGTAGAATACAATGTGAGCGGGGGGTTTGTTTCCCGGGGGGCAGGCCACCTCACCTCCCCATGGACATCCGATATCCACGAGGACGCGCTATCCTTTGGAGCGCCGTCGAGTTTTTCCACGAGCATTGATCTGCTGAGGTCTGGTCTCCTTTAGGGAGCCGAAACTGTGAGGGTGTTCCAGGACTTGGTCCAAAAACGTCCTTCTACATGACGCATCCAAGCATCCCACGTGTCATGGGATTCTAAGCTCGTGTGGATTATCATTACATGTACTATTGAACATCATGGAAGTGTAAAAGGAGCACTTTTCTCAACGGACCAAGTAGTGAATGACATTATTTGCTGCTCCCATGATCGCGATGCCTAGATTCATAGCTCACACTTCAAAGGGGATAAAAGTTTCTCGCATGTGAGAAGTGGCATTTGAGGAATCCTCGCCACCGATTCAGGTAGACTGCTTGGTTGCCAACTTCACAACACTTGGTATGAAGTTTGAAAATTGATTGGCATGCCAGCCTGAGGTCCGTGACAGGTCGAGACTCATCACCTGGAAAATTGTGTTTCTGGAACTGTTTACTCCTTTTGGACACTTGGCCAGGAAAACTCCTGACAGCTGGAAATCCAATCCAGATCCAATTCGTACATGAGTCACAATATTATTTATCTATATGGCACACAAGCCGCAAGAACAAGATGCGCAACGTCGGATAGGATCGGTGGCGATATTTCACCGAAGATGCATGGACGATGTTAGTGGACCATGTCGATCGATAGAATTATTTACATTGTCAAGCTCGAATGACGATTGGCACCCGCAAACCGATTAGATTAGCGAATCTAGATTTACGACGCCATTTGGGACTCGTTGAACTAGCTTTTCGATACCCCACAATAACCCGATTGTAGGATATCGCTGACCTGCAGCTTCCAGAGACGATAATTGATGAAGGAGGGTTCGGTCGATGACGTGGCGGCGTTTGCGGGGTCCACATGAAATTGCGATCGAATTGAAATTGCGGGTACGACGCCACTCGTGGGCCAGACATACGCCAAGATCTCGGTTATTCCAAGTATGGAGGAAAATAAACAAACAAACCTCTCGGAGTTGGTTGGCGGTTGTTGCCAAAGTTGCAAGGTGTGGAAAACCGCATAAAACACCCAACGACCGGAGCCGATCTCTGGCTGAACGAACGACATGTATGCCGGCGATACTATATCACTCTTGTGGGAGGTGCGTCCAATGTGGGATGCTGACCTCGATCCTGCGTAGCTGCCCCTCTTGGTCATGCCAGTTTATCGAAATAACACAAACTTTTGGAGATAACCACCAAGTGCCAATTTAGAGCTAACCAGGAGTGCATTGCGCTACTCGTGTGTGAGCCAAGGCCTGAACCGAGAAATGATGTTGAGTGAGCGGTGACTATGTCTGGGGCACAACCGTTATTGGTGTGTTTCACAAAGTACTCTGTGAGCACTTGCGGCACTGCACTCCCTCAAGGGTCTCGTGGATTCGATCGTGTTAGATATCCACTCATATCCAAACAGAATAAGTTGTCGGATTCTACCTCCTGAACTGGGGGTGATCAATCCTCGGGGTTAAGCCGGTGTGATTGCATGCGCATTCGTACAAACATGAGCAATCAAAAGAGTATCATGTATTATCATGATTGACAGCATCTCTTCATGCTCCGCAGCAATCCAGTTGTCTGCATCTGGCACTGACCTGGCTTGTCGAGATTTTTTGGCGCAATGTATCTTTCAGTAGCATCGAGCACGATAGTACCTTTCAGTGTCGCAGCCATTGGTGGAACGTCATGTCGAAATCGTACATCATGATGAGGTAGTGTCTGGATTTTTCTTCCTTGACGGGTCAAACGGTATAACAACACTACCGGGAACTTATCCAAAGCACGCAGTATTGATGGTGACAATGGACATGAGCAAATCGAATCGATTGAGCACACAGGTGCTGATCCTATACGCCATGAATTTCGTTGCAACGTTCCATGAGCTCTTAGCGCACGTTAACATGAATAGGTGCAATTTTTGTTAGCATCCATACCCCATCATGGAATCTTGTAATTTTCATTTTGATAATTAGTACTGTTTCTTGGTCTTCTTCGTGAATTTGGCATCATTATCCTCCAGCATGTCGTCCAAAAAAGGCTCAAGCTTGTCTATGTTATCAAAAATGAATTGTTCATAATTCGAAGAAAGTACCCGGATTCATTTCACTTTGTGCGTCATCAAACATTAACACACTTCAGCTTGTCCTCGCTTAAGGAGACAGGTCGATTTCTCATCAAGAATTGCACATGTTGTTCCTCAGTCAGTGTGTCCCACATACTTGCCGCTGCGTGTGTGGTCCCCAAGCTTAGGTTTGCAGACTTCCATGTTCACACCTTTTGCAGACATCCAACTGCGACATGCATGCAGGGATCTTCACTCGTCGAGCATGTTCGCAGGATCTGTTTTCTCAATGAGTTTTCTGCTGGTGAGTTCCTGCAAGATAACGGGTCTTCCTGGTGCACCAACATGTGTGGTGCTCAGTTTTTGGAGAATGCGTAGATACCAGCTCGTTCTTCTCTGCTCCGTGAGCGATGGTTCAAAACAGATTTCAGATTCCTCGATTCGATTGTGCACAACGGGATAGCGGCATTTTCACCTTAACGAGAGCAGCACTTCAAGCACATGCTTTGTGACCACAGGCTCACCATCTTCAGAGGATGGTGGTGCAGTAACTTCAGCTTATCTCGTATTATCATGGCCGCGATATCCATCTTCTAGCAACGCACAAACATCTTCAACGTTGTTGCCCGTCATTATGGTCTGATACATACCCTCCTCGAAATATTATGTTGTATATCCGATCTTGGATGAACGTATCCTCT
>NHOP01000868.1:0-12619 GCA_018697155.1 Pyramimonas parkeae | reverse complement strand
ATGACCCCTACCAGCAGGGCGGGAAGCCACATCAACTAACCACAGAGCATAGTTCCATAACCTGGCAATCTCATTCCAAGGAATAGTGCACCAAGCCTACCACAAATCTACAAATGATGAATAGTGATTGGGCAATATGCGCCCAACAGGATCAATATTAAAGTCCCAGCAGGTACACTGTCATGCACACCCGAGCAACCGTCTTGCAAACATGCTTATGTGGCAAGTGATCACTCCAGGTCCGGATTCGAATGTATATATGTACATATGTATTATCCCTTCCGGTATCTCTGTAGTTGGGGCACGCGTAGAGGTGTAATGTTGCAATGCGTTGTACATGGGTAAGTCTTCATTTATATACAATTCAAGGACAGGGAGGAGAACCTTTCAGACCATTCCCTTGATTCCTGTTGCTCATCACAACAATGAACATGAGATCTTCAAAAAAAATGCACCACGAGCACGCCAGCACACTCTTGTTGTACTTGCATAGTACTTTTACAATTAAATTCAGTTCTACACAAGCAATTCAATAATGGCACACCAAAATCAACTTCATATGGTCACACGCAAATTGCACACTGGCCTTCTGTTCTTCCAAGCGAATGATCAAATACTTGGAGTCATGCATCAATCGTTGGATATAACCATGAGACCGATATGGCGATATTCTCCCTAGAACGTGAGAGGCGCTACTGCCGTTTAAAAATTTTACATGCAAAATATCAATCTTAAATATGCTTGAATGGATTGCGAATTGTATGTGCAAAGATGTGAGGGTCACATCCCTATACATGCATGTGCGCATACCGAACAGATAAGATCCCCAGCTGCATGGTCTTCCACCAAAGATGTCGGCACCTGACAGTTCTGACAGATCTGCTGGAAGCGGGACATGACCTGTGCGTTGTTATTCATATTTGTATGGTTGGATTTTATGCAATGGACAGCTATTGAGGTTGCACTCCCGAAGCGGCAATCTTGCACTTCCTGTGAGTTTATTGAGTAGGGGTTGGAAAAGTGCTTCTCAGGTGGTTGGTACATGTACTCAAAAAATCATAAAAACGACCAATCAATAATTGAAATATTAAACCAGAGCAGCCCTAAATGACAATCGAAACAGAATTTAAGAGTTTGGGCCCTGTGGATGTTATTGTGTTCAATAGGGTACCTGGCAAGTTACTTCTGCGGACTATCCTGGGCCAAAGAACAACCCTGCTCTGTCAAATGATAACAGTTTTCACTGCAACATGCAGCCCAGTAATCATGCCGTGTATGATTGGGAAAAAGAATGTGATGAACTGCGATCTCTCAATTAAGTTTGGGGTCTGAACTTGTGGACACAGCAGCATCGGACATGAACACATGGCTCTTGATTGATCTCTTCAACCAATACACGAAAGCATTAAAGAAATTCATGTTTGACGGCGAACGCGGAGGACTACAGGGCAAGATGGAATCAGGCCTCGGCAGCCAAAGAATGAGCCAAATACTCTAAGGAATTCGATGCTGAACAGAAAGAAGCCTACTGGATGGCCATGCACGCCTACTGCATTTGATCAGCGATCGGATATCGGAGATGATCGACTTTTTAAATAAACTTCGCGTCACTCAACACGTCCTCGTGTGGCGCACTTGTTGCACGGCACACCCTGTTTCCGCGTTTCAGATGTCCGAGCTAACACAGAATTGCAGTGTGGAGTAAGTATGCTGCTTGCCTTTCAACAGCACGTCAAAATGGCTTGTGTTGCCTCAGAAGGGAAGCCCAGTCATGTATTCCCTCCTATTCATCTGAATGTCAAATACACGCACCAACTGGATTCCTACACCATAACCTTTTGCCATCATCCAACGCTGGAACACCCAGTCTCAGCCTGATGGTACGATCGCAATCATTCCTCGATAATCGAACTGTACGCAACATAGAAAGGCGAATGAGCAATTATCGATCGAACCCAAGCAATTCATAATGGTTTTCGATCGATCGGTGTATTCAATTGCCGATCGAACAGGACTGCCCAATCCTGCATGGCGGATGCCCTACCTATTATGGCAATTGATTATGCGGTTGGTATTTTCAATCGCTCATCGAAAATGACCCGCATCGCCTATGAGCAATCATCGGACGACGCGGTACCGATCATGGTTATTGTTTCGATGCTCGGTATTTACCCTCGCGAGTCGGAATGACGCCGCATGCGTGAGTGAACTTGATGAATCATAGGCTGATGCAGTGCCTGACCTCTATGCATTTTCCTGGAGATATGCAAGGTCACTCGCAGATCGAAAATGACCCGCCAAGACAGCATGGCCTCCAAAACTAAATGATTGCCTAGTTGGTAGGGTGACGACTCTTGCACCGGAGGTCCCGGGTTCGAGCCCCGACATGGTACTGCATTGGGTGATGATTTCGCAATCAAAAGGCCATGCCGGTTGTCGGGTCTTTTCGATTAGATCATACCAACCGCATGAACAACCACGAAACCATGAAAATTGTTGGTTCCAAAGAAACTGCACTGCATCCCATATAGCGTCGGCCGGACCAGTGTCTCCACAACTCCGGACATGACTCAGTTGGTTACTTCAGCTGCAATTTTTGCGGCGCTGGGTGAGTTGATCGATGGGATCGGAAACCACTTTTCTGCAGCACAATGTTAATTTTTTACATGTCTGTAACCGCACGCAAACGGCAAACCCTTGGAATGTTCACGCACCTCGAATGGTTCATGAGGACAGGTTGCCAAATATGGCAAACATGGTATTTCAGGTTGGTGGCATCATCTACAATCGATTTTCTGCGTTTCAAGGTTGAAGCGGTACAACAGTGTCTCAAGCCTCATGTGATTCTGTGATCCCGTGCACGATCTGGCGTCAGCGTGGCACAACCCGGTATCGATACATACCGGCATCGATGTGATACCCATACCGGGAAGACTGTTTCCGATGTGTATGCACACTGAGTATGTTCATTGTATATCTTCATTGTGTACACATCCGATAAATTTGTGAACCACACTAGTATCCATGGTGATTGTTTGGGCGATTGTTGTGATGACTCGCTGAAGGAAGATGACCCGCCAGCCAGCATATCCTTCGATAATTTGCGATTATTGGCCGTAGCAGAAACTACACATGTCGAGGATCGGACCCAAGATCTATTTAGAACCGTGTAAGAGCCGTCGCCCTTTTAAAACGGTCATCCGACATGATGGGAGACTGCTCGAATACACACGAATTCTATTATTTCATGATCGTTCAGCGTTTACATTTACAGAGTGAATGAATAGGTACCAACAAATCACATGTCGATACTCAAGCCACGCGCTCTTGTGTGGCTGCACACCTAGGCGGGCCTGGAACGCGATATATTGCTTCAGTGGTTTGCTCTACACGCGAATAGCTACAACCATAATATTGTCTGTGCTAGCGAGCGCGCTACCCAATGTACACTCATTGAATCAACCTTAAATGATGAGTAATACAATGCTTTGATAACTCATTTAGCCGCGTACACAAGTTATTGCACGCTCACATAAAGCCTAGCGTAGTATCCGCCGCCACGAGCGTGCCGAAGCAAATTCCAAGAATGACTGGAATGCAGCTCGACGATCAGGAAGAGGTTATTCCACCGCAGCACGCAGCGTTTGTTCCACCTCCGGTGAGCATGAAATCATGAATCATATGCTTTGTACGTTGCGACAGACGTGGGTTCCGGAACCCGTCCCTGCCCATATGCAAAAGCCCGATTCAGTAGCACTTTTCAAGTGATATTCCCATCTCTTAATTCATGTACATGATTTGCAAGTTTCTTATTGGTCCTGCAATCGAATAGTGAAATCGGCTGTGTGCAGTCGAATCCTGCTTTTGTACCCGATAAACAAACACCTACCTACATTCTGGCCTGCATCAGCGTGTGTTCATTTGTACCGGGTGACTGCACGAGAAGAGACAACAAACTCAAAGAAGTCTGCACTATATTTCATCATTTTTCATTCAAAAATATAATTTGTCTTGCATCTTGGTTGTCGGTGAAATGGTTGAAATTCGTCAGCGCTACGGTTTATATATTGGATGAGTTGCCGAGCAGGTAGTTGCTATTCCGTGTAGGCGGCACCTTATATGAGCGCGTAGTTTGTTGAGATTTCCAACGGACATCCTGCAGGTGGATTATCGTAACGTTGTCGTCACAGTGAATCGCAAGGAATCGGAAAGGAGACGAAACAAGAAGCGTGGGCGGGATGAAGACGAACATGTTGAAGCTATGGATGCACAGGCAGACCGTGGTGCCGAGTTGGTCATGGGGAAAGATGGTGCTGTTGCCTTGCAACTCGGAAAGCGACGCTCGTACGCTACACAAGACAATTTTGGGAAAGCTTCAGGACGTACATGGAAGGTATGGTATACGTGCATGTCCACCAACATTATTGGAGACATGTAAATGGTCTCTGATATTGTGTTTCTTGTTGGGTGTGTGAGCTTTCGTACTTTTTCGTCTCCTACTGCAAAGGCTAGTGTTCCCTTCAGCGGAATAGATCTTGGCATCATTTGTTTTGGGAAACACATGCAAGCTAAGCTCCAAGAAACATATCGAACAGAAAGCTGAGACAGTCAAGCTGTTTATATATTTTCCCCATGAGTCATATGAATACTGCCGACAATCGTACTTGAGCACGACTTGATGCAGCAAACAAAAAAAACGAATTTATGGTATTTTACGCTGTTGCAATGGATTTGGAGGACACACAGTCGCACGGGATCATGCAACAATTTTTTGTGTCAGGATTTACAAGCCGTGATTATATGACAAAGCGGGAAACATCAAACTGAATGGGCTGGTTCATGGTAGCTAGCTTCGCACAGAACCGAAGAATTTCGCGTTTCTCTTTTGGGTAAGTATGTAAGTCTTGCCACATGCAACAGTGGCGTCTGCAGTTGTTTTATCATCTATGTACATCACCCTTTGTTGTAAAAGTCTCCTTGATTTTGTTTCATTTTCACATGGGACTGTTCGCGGTGTGCTGAAATTTTATGTAAAGGCGCCCTCGGTTCGCGCTTCTGCAATGATAGTTATGAATGACAAGCAGAAAGCAAAGGCCGCTTGGGACGTAAAAATGGCACAGAAGGCAAAGGACAAGGCTTCTCGGGTATGTGACTTCTCGGACCTGTGTTTTTTTTTCACAGAAATCAAGCTCAACACAAACATCATTCGAAAACCGCACGAATCTTAGAGGACAGACTCGTTTACATGAATTGACCTTATTCGTTGTGAGGTCGTCGCATATAAATGGGCCAGCAACTGACTGCATGTGAAACACACAAAGAGCTTGAATATTTACAGATCAGCAGACCATCCTGGTGGGGATGGTGAGATGAGTTCTCCTTGGACTATGCAACATGTTTTGAGTCATGATACACGAGTTTCAAATGGTACCCTGTGCACCAATTAATTTGCGTGCGATTCCGTTGACATCGCGCCCTGGCCTTTCCATCATGTCCCCATATATGCGCATGTTGAGAGCATACCATGAGCGCGTGATGTTTGAAACTTGCTTCTATGTTTGTGACTGCATTCTTAAGCTTTGAACGTCGAAATGGTTATTCTGAGCAGGCAAGTTTCTCCTTCTGCCGAATAATTGCGCAATGTATCATAAGGTGGGGTGTGCAAGCACTCTAGTACGATAGCACAGTTCACTCTGTTTGGCTGTGTTTTCCTCCCAGGATCACATCAAATCTATAAAGAAGGTGGCGCTGGACAAAGTTAAGGTACGCACACCTGCGTCTGACATGAAATGTGTATTAGTTGCTTTTCTTTCATTCACACTTGGCACTCTGTGTGAATCACCTAAGCGCGTCTTCAAACGATTTATTTGATAGGCAGCAATCCAGGATCGCTGTTCTGTATGCTGGTTGGCCATTCAGTGTTCGCTACCGTTGTCGATTAGCTCACGTTATTTTCGACATAGATACGAATTTAGCAAATGAATTGAGCTTATACAGGACGATTCCAGTACAAGCTCAATTCGTTGCGATGTAGAACAGAAGTTCTTTTCAACAGGAATTCCACTTCATTAGTACGCCACCTAGAGACCAAGAGACATCTTCTGACGATTCTGTCTCATTATGTTGGTACATGCTCGCCTTAACTTTGCAATTTCAAACCGCTCTTGGGACCAACTTAAAGCTTTCTGAAAGTGATTTGGAGTTTGGAGCCTTGGTATGTGTTTCCAATTCCTATGTATGTACATGGGCTGGTGAATCCAGATGGCTGCCTTGTTGACCTGGAAACACGTCCAATCAATTCAAGGCAGTAACGATACAAATTCACACACACGCTAGTCAGTCATTTCAATTGCTGGAGCTCGAGAATGAAATGTGTACGATGTGCATGGCGAATTGTGCCAACTGCATCATAAACTTCGGGGCAAGCAAACTGGAAATGCGCAGGCGGAGAAGCTTCGCAGAGCTGAACTCAAGAAGAAAAAGGAGGAGAATCGCAAAAAAGCCACTGTCACCCAAAAGGTGTGTGTGCGTGTGTGTTGTAGTGGCCATCATTGATATGCCGCTGTGTTCACAGCGGCGTGGCCATCGATGAATCTTCTCTCTTCTTTCGTTGGTTGTGAGGGATAATGTGGTAATATTTCTGCTTTGCATGCATCCATGTGTGCAGATGAGTGTTATCACCGCTACTCCAGCACTGGATCATGGTATGCCCATGTTAATCAGGCTAATCAGGCTCGCCTGCCTCAGGCTGCTGTCTAAACCCTGTGAAGAAAATAAACCCCAAAGCATCTTGTCGCTCCGGGGGGAACATGAGTCTGAACACAAAGACTATGAGATCAGCTCTCTAGGTTGTGCTCCTTAAATTTCTTCCGTATATGTTTGCGAGGTTTTGGCTACCTTTAGAGATTTGAACTGCACACGGCGTCCATGCGTTCGAACCCTTTTCCATGAGATCATCCCGAATGTTGTTGCTGCAGATATTCTTTGCTCCCCTGCACATATGTGTCGCGGTATAGAAAAGAAAGTTTCAAATCTCTCACAACATTCAGATCCAACTATGCATATGCACAGGCCGGCGGCGCGTATTGCGACATGTATCGCAATCAGTTGTATCATGATTGATCATCACATGTATCAGGACCTGGGATTTCACAGCTGTTGCGAGTGAAAATACTGTACATGAGGTTTTGGAATATTTGGTAAAGCATTTTGGTTGCATCTAAATTCAAAACTCATATTAGGTTGATGCACTTATATCTCTCAGATATTCTCATTTCTTCTAAATCAGTTGTATCATTTCGGTTTCAAGCTGACAATGGATGGATATTTTTTTGCTGGTCCTTCAGATAACCAACTCAAAAACACTCAAGAAGATGTCGAAGAAGGCTCAGAAGGGAGTGAGGTTTGTGAAGGAAGTGGTATGAGACAATACTGTGAATGATACTGCAAAAGAACAGGCTGTACTTGAAGCAGCGGGATGTCACAATTGTTGCGCAAGGTGTGGAGAAGGCAATCATGGTCCTTGAGGATCGCTGGATTCTCAAGTACAACATCCAACCGGTCTACTTGTTCCTATACACCAGGCGTTCAATCTAGATTTGTAGTATCTGGCGCGCGTTGTATGCATGCTTGTGTCTGAACTGTCCATTCAAATTGGCATGTGTTCCCACTTCTTGGCCCGTTTTCCTTAGCACCCATGTCATGAACTGTTACATGATATAGTTTGCAAAAGTATGACAATGAACTGCATGATGCACTTCATGCATAATCAAAGCATCAATTCTCAGACCTAGAGTGCTCTAGAAATCTCCTGTCATGGATGGTCTAGGAGCTTGTTGGTAAAATTTCCGCTCACAGAATTGTGCATGATCACAAGCAAAGTGCTAGCATTGATTTACTTTGCTTGTGATGACTGCAATAAGTATATGAAACGGTGTTTAAAGCACGTGCTTGTAGGTGTGGAGGATATGATGCTGAGACAAATCTTCAGGTGTATATGCAAGATGTGTTCGAATATGGATCATGTGCAGTAGGCACTTGGTGCGGCAGAAACGGTTTTTGTGCCTTCCACGTTTTCCCAAACAGACATGAATTGAGTTGTTCGAGAGAATCGTCACTCAGTGCACGTGCTACCTCCAGTTTCCAGTCCATTGTGGACACAAGTTGGAGCACAAAAAGAAAATTAACAATGATGAATAAACAGAAAGAGTCCACAATACACAGGAAAATCCGAGCGTAGACAATATCAGCATTTTTTTTGTTCAGAGAAGCAAACCGCAACAACGATTGCCGAATTGCTGACTGATTACAATGGTTCTCTGGGGATTTTAAGGTCGGGCTTTCTGTGGTCGAATAACCAGAAAATCTGCATGGATGCACATAAATGTGCAGCAATGAATTGCAACTTGTTGGCTGATTAAATTGGTACTTTTGTCATTTTCAGGTCGGGCTTGTCGCCTCACGGATTTACCCCTATTTGTGCATGGATGCGATGTGGAAATGCAACGATGATAGGCCCATTTTCGATAGAAATGGTGATGTGGTCGTTTTCTGCCATATTTTGTCGACTTGTGATAATGGGTCTGATGTCACTTTCAGGTGTACTGTGTGGATCAAGGAATAGGGGGCTTAGCCAGTCTTCACGTCTATCGGTCGACTAATCAAATCGAGGCTTCAGTTGATTTCAAGTCTGTTTGGTCGACTGATTAGAATGGGGCTCTGGTCGTTTCCAAGTCTATTTTGTCGACTGATGAACATGGTGCTCAGGACATTTTCAAGCCATTTTGGTAAACAAATAAACATGGGGGGCAGGTGATTTTCAAGACCTCCTTTGACCACTGATTTACTCGAGGCTCAAAATTCGCAATGAAATGCCGTGCTGGCTCGCGGGCAGTCCTCGATTGGCGAGTGATCATATCAACCGCCTGAACACCATGAAATCTGGTGGTTCCAAAGTTCATATTAATCGACTGATGGAAAAGGGGCTCTTGACTCTTTCACGTCTATTTGGTCGACTAATTGGATCGTTCCTTCGCTGGTTTTCGCGTATACCTGGTGGACTGATCAAAATTCTGCCTTGGTCCCTTTAAGCTAGTTTGGTCTACCCACTAAATCGTTCCTTGAGGTGTTTTCGCGTCCATATGGTGGAATGATTTATACGCGGCCCTGGTCCCTAAGGTCGTTGGTCGACTATTTCAAAAGGGACTCTGGTTACTCTCGATCCGTTTGTGGGGACCAACTGAATAACTGATAAAAAATGGGGCACTGGTCGTTTCCAAGCCTATTTGGTCGACTGATTAGATGGAGCTCAGGTCCTTTCAAAGGCTATTTCGTCGACCTATTAAAACTGGACTCAAGTCATTTATATTTCCAATGCGTCGACTCTCCTACATTGGACCACATTCAACCTTCTTGGTGGCTGTAGGTCCATCGACCTTGTTCGCACGCCACCGCGCGTACACGAGTGAGACCTGGTTTTGCTGTAGCCCAACATGAGCTGGTTTGCCAACTTGCAACAAAAAGCCCAAGAAGCGTTAAAAACTGTGCAACATGATCTCGCAGAGTTCGGGCAAGCCATCAAGGATGACACGGAGGAAGTGGTGCGGAACCTCCCCCGCTTGTGTCCCACAATGTAGGCATTTTGCGTGTCTACGAGTCGCAAGGAGCGAAGCGTATCAAACCTCATAGCGAACAGTGCTGCGATTTACATGAAATTTTCAAAAAAATGATTGTCATTGATGAATTACTGGACTTTTTGAAAGTGCTCGAGGATGCGCTGGCAGAGCACCTCCGTAGGACCACCTGGGACTACTTTGCCTACTTGGGTTGGTGTTTTCAAACCATATGTACCGTGCAACAACATGGACTGTGCGTCAAATCACAAAACGTGAAAAAAAATAGCGTAGTGAGGTGTTCCTGTTAATATACCGCGAACAATGTCGCTCGAGTCGTTAAGAAACTGCACCACTTGGTAGTTGAAGACTAGTCACCGGGCTACACGGATGCAGCAGCTACAAAATTCGATACTGACACTGACTGTTCGATAACAGTCTTTTCAGCGATATATAACTTAGTCGTGTCGGACTTCCATGTGTTCTATGTTTTCTTCTATCCTGCTATGCTTGAAATCTTCTCTACCAGACTCGTGAACTACGTTGGTAAGCAAGTAATGGATATGATGGTAATGCTAACTAGCATATAGTGCTGGGGCAGTATTGAGCAAGTTGCGGCCACATACACAGATAACCTTATTTCCCATATTTTCGTTTCTTAACCTATCACTGATGCAGGCATGTTTTGAATCTTCATGGACCAAGTGAGACACTTGTTTCAACACTTAGTGTGGGATGAGCTTGTATCATTCAATGCGCGACACACAAGGATCAAGACACAGAAGATTCCCTCGCTTGCCGTTGCACGTTGCGATCATCCGTGTCTTCATGTTCCTGCTTTCGTGACATTGACGACCTGTATGGTCTCAACCCTTCAGCTTTCATCGAAATGCAACTGGCGTTGCACTGGTTGTCTGTGCTATGAATGTACAACATGTTCTCCCTTCATCTTTCGGTATCTTCTAGATGAATCAACTTACGACGATTCCGTATAGAAGCGCTGAGTGTGGTTTCCATTTCTCGTGGAGTGTGGCATCCTTCAACAGGTGGAGACAGTAAAAACCAAAGCCCCGGAGCTACAAGAGAAGCTAGTGAACCATGACTTGCCGCAATTTCAGCACAAAGTGCGTGGGACAAATAATCATCATGCTCATCCATACTCGTGGAATCAATGGATTTCAATTAGTAATCAGCGAATTCGACAACACTGTGGTTTTCTCTGAGTGTCCTGTGCATGCAGGGCAAGACTTTTGGTCCCAAATATCGAGCCTCACTAGCGGAATCATGGTTTCGGGTCCCTATACTTGGTTATCCTCGTAGATGTAGAGACCTGATATTGTCGGTTTGACAGTACAGAGCCTCGGGTGGTCAAGCACAATTCTCAGGGCTTGGGCGATTTGTCAGGAATGAAAACCAATGCTTTTTTTAAGGGGGTCCTCGAGGATACAGGACGTGTCACCTGCCAGCTCGCAATAATGTTCATTGAACCCTTGTGCGAACGAACATGCACTGTAAGACAACACAAAAACAGCACATACCGCTCGCGCCTTACTGCAAGCGCCTGACGGACACACTCTGGAAGTGGTAGTGCAGTGCTTATCCCCAACACTTGTGCGTTGGGGATCGCAAAAGTGGAAAGCGATAGCGTTGTGTCCGTAAGTGATAGTGCACACTCTCACTTACGGACACAACGCTATCAGGCGCTGTGTCCGTAAGTGAGAGTGTACACTATTATCGTGTTAAGATACGATACTGTGCATTTTTCGTGATGTAAGTCTGCTGGCATCATTTTCCAGAAAATGCACCTCTTATTACAGTCACCACAACTTTATCTTGTTGTGCATGCAGAGCGTTCTTGGGCTTGGTATGTGGCTTGACGGTCCAAGAGGCAACGATTTGATTCTCACAATTCGCTTTGGTCTCAGTGATCCTTTTCGACAAAAAATATTTGGTTAGCTGACTGGTGTTGTTTTGCATTGCCAGTTCGACTGGTTCTAACTTTGCATATATCATCTCGACGTCCCAGCAGCTCAAACAATGCTTGTATATATAGGGACATAGCCTATACCCAATGTGTGGTGAGCCATCTCAACTGAGCAGAACACTCAGTCCATGAACATGTCACAACTCAGGATACACGTACCAGCGCGGATGTTTTTATTGGAGTGGGACCCTTGCATTCAAGTGTTCTGAACATTGATGCCCAACTCTGTATTTGTTGACACCTTTGTGTCATGAGGCTTGACTGCATCGGAGCAGGAGCATCGTCACGAGTTTGATACATTACAGCATAGCATGGTTTGTAATGTCATGCATGTTTTCCTATATTTTCTGTGTGTGTTTTTGACATGACGAACGCTGTCGAAATATTCAGAAGACGACTTTTCATGCATGAAGAATCCGTAGGCTACGTCCCGGTGACCAACAGTGATATTATGTTGATAGCTGTGACAGGGATGGTGAGATATATCTCCTTGGGTATTGTGTGTCATGTAGGGTGTGCGCTTTGACACACAACACCAGGTTAGCCTTTCGGAACTTTTCAATATCTGCATTTGACTTTGCCAACACTGCTTTCTGAACATTGGGTGGATCTCACCAGTACCCTATTCCGTCCTGGCCTTCAGATATACTATGTTCTCGTATTGAAAGTCAGTATCCTGCTCAGTGGGCACAGAGTCAGTACCCTATATACATTGAAGCGCGTCCTGCTGTTTCGAGCCGTTGAGGTAGCAGCAGTGCGAACCCAACTGTATATTTTTCGCCAAATGGAACACTGTTCGTTGTTCCTTGAGAGCAGTCCGAAGATCAACCAATTGAGCCCACAAGCAAACAGCACCATTAACAACTGCAACACAACATCTATCCGCTTTTTCGTCCCACGCATCCATTTGTTTTGGGAACCATAGGACGCGCGCAGGGCTGTGTTTTTCTCCCCTAATGCCTGGGCCAAAACAACTTTGGCAGTTCCCTGCGGCTGTGCACAAATGCGTCTGTGTCCGTTGCTG
>NHOP01000867.1:0-12617 GCA_018697155.1 Pyramimonas parkeae | reverse complement strand
GGGACTCGAGCACTGGACCTCCAGCATAAGAGTCGACATCCGTACCAGCTAAGCCATCCGACAGGGCGCAAGCAACAGGGGAAAACGTTTAGCACACTCTGCATGCAGACACCGAGACAGGAGCGCATGCGCATGCGACGTAGTGCGTATCTTCGACATAAGCAATTGGCTAGGGTATGCAATTTTCGTAGTGACGTCAAGCCGTACACGCCTTGCTGACACATCAACTACCGTACCCAAGTACAAACCTACTAACCTGCATTTTGCGTTCGCATCACTTCCGAGTTCATGAGAGTGTCCAAGATGTCACCCAGGTACGCTCCCATGGCACCCATCGCCGAGCCGTACGCCAGGTGGCGTAACACTGTCAGCGCGTTGGTGCAGCTCTCGCTCGACTCCTCCGTGCTGGTCAGCGACAGCAGCTGTTCCATGTAGATGTCAACTTCTACAAACCGGCCCACGATGCGACAGCACTGCTCGATCTGAGGAGTGCATCCCAGGCATGGCCATCAGGCATACCATTCAATGTGTTGAAAGATCGCAAGGAACAAAAGTTGCGCCATTGGGGACAGCCCATGAAATGGGCATAGTCGCCGTTTTGAAGCTGTGCACTTACGCAAGTACCGTCAGTTCAAAACTGTTGATATCTACGCTAGAGCCAGGGATGTATTCAGAGTGCGCAAGCAAGTGGGAGCCATACTGATGGTAGCATAGTTTCGGCCGGTGCTGTGCGCCGAACGGTGACAGAGCAGTGCATTAGCATGAAAAGAGCTACGCAAGATAACAACAAGCAGTGCCATATGCACTCTCCGCCGATCAGCTACATCGACAGCCACTTAAAAATTGGGCTTTATGGCAGGGGAACGGGTTTCGTGATGGTGGACACAACCTACGATGTGTGTTTCGTGGAAACTTCAGAACTTGTCCAACACCCGTCAGGTGGTCAACGCGCAAACTATAGCATTTGAACACTGGAGGCAATTGTGGTAGTTGAACGTGCTGATGCGCAGTATGCACTTGCACGGATCCTGCACGATCCGATTATCAATCCTGTTCGCCCTTTTCTGCCTGCAGGGTTCAAGCCTTAACTTTCCATTGACCGAAACGCAGGAAAGTCTCAAAGCTTGAGACCACACCGTTGCCGCAAAATTTCTCGCACAATTTCAATTGAAAAATTGTTGCAAGCTTTCCTGCGAAATCAGAGAATTGGGGGGGATCAGGGTGCATAAGCGCAGTATCATGCCGGTACAACTCGACAGAGGATTGTTTGCTGCAATAAACGTGTCTCCCCTCCTCAGCGCTCCAACACCCAAGTAAATATTTGCTATTCTTGTGGGTAAGAATGCAAAGTGAATGGCTGGGAAGCGAAACAAACTCTAGATCCTGATGCTCCAAATGTCAAATGTCCAAGTACAGACAAGGGGGTGTGCATGTGTGTCGACTGTATCATCAGCAATGACATACGGGCAGAACAGTTGCACATGTCTGCCTCAAGCTACAAGCGACGATATACTATATCCAAGAAGGGAGGCTCCATTTGAACCAAGTAGGGGGTCTAGGATCTTAATTTCAGTTTGGAGCCGGCCAGCTTGCAAGGAATTACCACCATCCATTGCTCCATACATTTCCATGAACTCAGCTTCAACATTTGTACGCAAGTGATCTGTATACACCATGTGTGGTGACTGGAGAACCATTGGCAAAGCTTTGTACGGGCTTGTGAGTATGTGATCAATAACATGCAGTCGAGTTTAAACTCGATGGTGCACTTGCATGGCTTTTCTGCACGCGCTTGGCTAAAGCATAGGCCGAAAACTTGAGGCATCACATGACACAAGCCTGTGATACGGAAAGAAATCCTTACGCGGGATTTCGTTCAAAATCGCAGGCTAGTGTCAGAGACACGATATCTACAAAAAGCCTTAGCGATAGAAAACCACATCAAACGATTCTATCAACATGTATTGTGCGCTAGCTACTATTTGCTATGTACCATAAGCTATCTGCAACGTACCGGGTAAAATGGATTGTGTACAAGGTACCGTGTAAAATGTACTGTGCACTACCATCTGTGTACTTTGTACACTATACCCTATACCTTATTCCATGCAAAATGTACGATGCGGGCTGATCTTTCAGGAAGCTCTCTGGGTGGCGCGATTGATGCGTCGAGCTCACCTCCTCGCGGATCACCGGGTCGGCCACCACCTTGACAAAGGTCGGGATGAGGCGGTGAGTGTTGCGCGCAATCTGAACCTCGGAGAAGACAAGGCACGTGCGCAGGAGGCGCGCCGTCTTGGCGCGACCCTCCTCTGTCCACGCCGCGAGCTCCTTGATGATGGGGTAGAGCAGAGCCTTCATGTGGCCCATGGTCACCTCCCGCGCCCCCAGCCCCGCGCGCTCTGAGGTGCGGTTACACGTGATCCAAACAACCAGAATCCCCTCACTGCCGGACCAACCAGCAAAGGATCGCGTTCACGGTGCAAAATCCACAATTGCAACCCAATCCGCGACACCAGTGAAGAGGAAGAGCCTTCGATTTGGTTCAAAGGCCAAAGCGCAAACCTCCAAGCCCTGCCCTTTTGTCTCCTTGTTTTGTTGTTGAAGAAACGAGGAAAGAAACATGTTGATGGAAGCAGCGCAACTACAAGAGGGTTAACGCTTACGCAACCAAATCCAAAATCAGAAGCAGCATTGTCAGTGCACCACATGGCAGAGCTAGAGCTAGGGTTGGCTTTCTTCCAATACGATATGAAGGAGTGCTGGTGTCCGGAAAAGGAGTGAATAAATGTGGATATGCGTTTGCATGGATCCATCTGTGTGTTGTCAAGTTACACGCGTATTCAAACATACTAATCAAAGGCAAACCCTCAGGATATGTTGCTCATCGCTTGAAAAGTAAGCACTCAAAGCAGCTGCAGTAAGTGGCACGTAGGAGTTTAATCCATGCACTTATTCGCCAACATGTTGAAGTTAAGGCGATATGAACACCTTTGAATGGCGCTGGGAGGTAGGCCAGTGGGCCTCCTATATACTCCCCAGAGGGTAGATTCAGGTCCTCCGGGTTGTAGTACAGGGTGTCTTTCAGATCCTCTCGTTTCTCAGTCTCGTACCTGCAAACACAAGCACACCCGTAATCGCAGCGCCTAAGACGGAAACGAAACCACCATGTTAGGTTGCTGATTAGCTGGATGCTTGCGCACATCGACCAGGAACATTGTCCCAGTGGGCGACTTTGGATATGGGCAATGTGGACAGTAAGGGAACGGCAATGTGGACTAAAGTACACACACAAGATTGTCGAGCCACGCTTGTGGTTGGGACGGACTCACTGTTTGCCAATCCTGATCATGATCTCCAGCGCTACCTCCTGCACACTGGGCACTTCATCCGAAATACCGCTGAGCACATACCTGCGGCAGCAACCAAGGTCACCTGAGGCCAAAGTATACAAAGAAGGTGGTTAATGCGCTCAACAACTCCAAATTCACAACTAATCAGTATCCATATACACAATTTAATCCATTTCCACTAGAAACCTTGGTTCCAAAATGATTTTGAGCACATTCGTTTGTTCAAGTTACTCCAAAGGGGTTCTATACCACTGGTATCAAGCGCCCTGCAAACCAGCAGACGAGTAGAACCTTTAAAGAGTCCGCATGCCTGTATTCGCCTACAAGAGAGCCTAGCACGTCAGATGAACAGACAACGTACCAGAAACAATCGGAGATGCTTTCTCAACAATGAATAATCATTCGTCTGTTCAGTCAGCGTACCTACTCACTCTGTTGGTTGGGGTCTTATCCATCGATCATATTGATATTGGATTCCTATCCAATCAAGAAAAAAAGACATGCGCCAGCCAAGTAGATTACAACTCGCACCCCAGACACGGTGCACAATACTCAACTGAGATCAGCTGAAATACAACAGTTCCCTGTGCATACACACCCTTCACAAGCAAAACCCACTCGATGGATCGTGTCCCGAAGTAAATCATATTCTCTCCGGGGGCGTGCTCTTTGGTTCCAAAAAATCAGGGAGGGCATCGGGGATGGTCTCACGGAATCATGCGCGTCTCGTGGTCCAACCGCTCCCAGAGATTTATGCACCAGTCACCCGCCGTGCGCACCCACTGCGCTCGTACCGCAGGATGAGGGTCCAGCGAAAACTTTCCAAACCAGTTCACCTGCGCAAGCACATGCCCAGTTCTCATCTGATCAGGAAGCACAACCTTCAAGGTCTACATCGCTGCACACATAGACATCGTGCACAAACACGAGATGTTCCCGCCCGTTTGAATTCGTTGCGTGGCATCGCATGGCGATGCACAGCTCACATAATTGTTTCAGAGGGCGGGTTGCTACATACACAAAGCGACCTGAGTAATCAGGAGATATGAATTGTGTTCTCCGTCATGCTGCTCCCTGCCCTATGGACGGGCTCATTGCCCTATGACGATCAAGTGCAAGTTGCCTCTTGGCTTCAGGCATCCCTAGTGGGCCCCTCCACAGCCCTCAATCACGAAACAGTGAACATCGTGAGGTGGCTGATGATTCCCAACCGAGGCAGTGTCCATTGTTTTGGCCCAAGAGAAGATGCTCCCACTTTAAGAGCTGCTACAACAGGATCCCTGAGGAAATGCTTGTCTCAGATTGTTCCGAATCACCAAAATGTACAACTGATGTTTGGGAGATTGGCGCGAAGATTTGCTAGGGTAGGCTGACCCGCCAGAGAGTGTGGACAAGGATGAATCAGGCAGCATTCTTCCATTCAGGGGCTTGAACCCTAGGAAGTACAAGGACCGACCCACTGATAGACCAACGAAGCCATACACAGTGGGAACTGGATGCACACTACAACTGTTGCAGTCAACAGATGAACTTCGCGTAGATGAGCGGGAAATCAACCAGCTAGAGTGTAACGCACCGTCAAATTACCGCGCTTAAAACTGTATTGGTTGTCCCCTTACAATACTTCAATCATAACTGCATATATACCTGCATGTGTGTCCTCAACTCTACAAGGCTGTTCTCTCACTGCGCTGAATGTCTCCAGCTCATGATCATTCGCCATGGCATCTAGACAATGAGCGATCCCAGCTGTGAGTTCGATGCCTGAATGAATTGAGTAGGAAACCCTTGGTTGCCTACTCAATTTACCCTATGCTTGTGTTCTGCTCTATGGCTCCTCCGCACATTCCAAAGAGGAGCCCAGGCATGGATATGGGGGTGGAGGGATCGACGAATCCATGAAATTGTGCAAGAAAGCAGTACCTTGGAGTCCCCGCTGTAAAACGCCTCGATCTTGACAATGTTGGGGTGTCGGAATCCGCTGAGGTCCAGGATGGTTTCGTGTGCGCCGCAGTGCATGATGGCGCCAATAGCTTTAAGCACCGCCACGCGCACCTGGCGCAAGAAGAAGCGCGTGCATGGGACATGAACAAAGCAGGAATTTCTAATAAGGAATCGCATGACAACAACGATGGAAGCCACCAAGTGTGCACACGCTTGACGCAAGCGACTTACCCAATTTGGGGGATGGAGTGGCTGAAGATGTGCAGACGATGTCAACAGGCAGAAAACGCGCGGACCCTATCTCGACAATTGGTTTGAATGTACACCCAATACATCATTGTAATTCAATTAAATGCGTCGTCACACCAAGCCTTCACGGCGTCCGTTGAATGCACCCTTATTGGGTCTCGAATGAACACAAACTAGAGCCCAAACATGTCTACAAACAATGGCTATGTCACACGCTACTCCGATCAACACACCACATCGTCGGGGGGAACAGCATCCAATGGGCGTGCTGAAGTTGGAAGGAACTCTAACTAAGTCTCCGCAAGCTGCGTCAAGATTTCACACTGCACCAGAATAATCCAGACCTTCAATGCATCCCCAACATAACCAACAGCCCTTTTTCGACATGGTGCACTGCGCAAGATGGTTCCAGTGCTTGAGTTGGCGGTTGGAAGCTAGGCGAAATCTCAGCCATCAACGCAGGTTGTGTGAAAGCAAGACCAAAGACCTCTGTGTGTGAGCAATTTGGAATTGACCACCTGGGCCCATCGCGCAACATCCAACGAAGCCCCATGTACTGGAGAAGTCCACTGATGTTATAAACGAACATGGGCAGGTCGGTCACGCGCATGCCTCTCAAGAACAAGTTTTTGGCACATGTCCAGCCATGCTGGTGCATCCATGTAAACGAGGACGACACCGTCCACAAAACTGGAGGCTGTTGGACTGTGACTGTTTGAGCTATATGCAGTGCTTTCGGTACTGCACTTTTGACATATCACCTACTTACGCACCAACAATTTCAAGTTCCTACATCCACTTATGGCCTCATCTCAGCCGGATCAAGGAAAATGGAGAACTCCACTGAAGGTGCAAACAACATAATATGGGACCAACAAATGCTGAGTTGTTGGTCCCATAAATGCGCGCCCGAGTTTAGCTGAGTAGATTCAGATTCCCCGTTCTGCGGGTGGGAGGCTTGGATCTACCACGCCTGCGCACAAGCACACGCACGCACAAAGTTTCTGCAATTCCCCGGCTTAGAGCCCACGTGCTTCCAACAACGTTGACGCACGGTAGAAGGATCCTGTACCTTGGACCTTTTGTTGTCAAAGACAGGGGTGAACGTCTTCACCATCTCGTGCGCCACCGGCTGCATGCGCCGGCCCAACCATTGGGCCATGGTCTGCGCGCACTCGCACGACACCTGTGCGGGGCCAAGCGGCATGCATGGCATTGCAATCCGTGCAAAATCATGATGAGCAGCAGCAGTCCAGAGTCAGGTGCTCATGAAAGCCTCCATACTCCAACAAATGGTCATCGCCATGGGTTGGTGTGTGCGAACTAGCAGGAACAATACCCTGCTGGAGGCACAACACAAGCTTGAAGTAGCCTGGACAGCGCTTTTAAACTTGTATTCATGCATGAGCATTGGACTTCAATAAACACAGCTTGAGCGAAATAAAGCGGGAAGAGAATTCTCCTTGCATTGGTCTGCAGAAACGCTACAGCCTCAAGATCCGGAACACAACCTCGCATGTTCTGTGAGTCTCCGCAGCGAAAAAAAGAGGAGGGTGATGTGCAGGGCAACCTCATCTGAAAAGAGTAGTTGTCTCCAGACTCATCCACTGAACCGCAGTGACTCTCGTCAAGTGTATCCACCTTCTAAATCACCAGAGGTTTCTTGACTGATTCGGCAATCAGCATGATCATACGCGCAAATCATCGTCAACGTATCGGTAAATCACCAGAGCAAAGTATGGGCGGCTCAAGGTGGTAATCTCAAGTCGCTCAAAATGCGTCCCTTGAGTACGATCCAGTAGCTGAGTCCTCGACAAATGACGTCCTTGTTTCGTCAATACCTGCAATACTTCCGGGGCGGGGTCTCTGGCGCAGGCTTTGAACATCTCGGCAATATCTGCAGCGTAGGGGGCGATGCCCTCCTCGGTGGCCGAAATCAACGCCAGCAGCAACGTCACCAGCTTGATGCGCACTTCCTCAGAAGGCTCGACAGGGTCCGGGATGCATGCATGCGGCTTGTCCTTTCTACGCGCCCCAGAACGACGACATTGGGGGAGAAACTCAGGAAAGGAATACTTGCACATAGGCGCACATCATCCGGCTAGCTGATGAGCCGATGAGCACAAACGAGCCACCAAAAAGCTTGGAGCAGATGACAGTTCTCCGCTCCAGCAAGGGAAAGCATTGTGAATGTACGGGGTATCCTAGTACATGCTTCAGGTGTACAGTGTTCCGAAATAGTGTATTGGGCGTTGCTGATACAATATGAGCGAGCAACTGTGCCAATTCAGAATATTGCATCTTTCGAAACGTCAGACGAAGCAGTCTCAAAATCAGTGTACAGCAACAGACGGCAACCTACACCCAGACGCAGAAAGACGAGGAGTTCAAGGGTCCGGAGATCTCATGAACGCCAGGTCGATCCGTTGAATCGTCGCAATTCGCACAGAGGCCCACCTGCCAGTTGGCGAAGAGAATCTTGGATTCCAAGCGTGGCAGTATGATTGGGAAACGCACGATGACAGTATGCACATACACAACGCAGAGGCATCTTGATATAAATGTGCACGAGGACATGACCCTTACCACAAGGGCGGGGAGCCATGTCAACTCGCGCGCTAAGTTCTATCGTTGCACAAAATAACCTTCGAAATCCGTGTATCGTATCAACACACAGATTGCATGATCCAAGGAGAACGTATCTCACCATCCCCATTAAGACAGTGCTGACCCGTGAAAATCCATATGAAACAACCTCCTAGTCTGAAACATATACAGTCGGTTGCCGGCGTGTATATGTAATGATATATGTTCGACTGGGAACCGATTCTCATTACCTTACTTGTTGTGTTTGTGCATATGTTCAAAGCAGCTTGACCGGTCAATTCACAGCCGAAGTTGCTGTTGCAGAAATGCGCGACAACAACTGTAAACAAATCCTCGGAGGTGCACGGACATGCAGAGCTCACGCGCCGGCATCCGACTGCATATGACACACATGCTCGTGTAATTTGTATGGATTGGCACAAATAAGCAGACTGTTCCGACAGGGACGAAATACGCTCTCATTGCATCAGTCGACATGTGTCTGGGCCTGGTTTACAGGTGTTGAAGGTTAACTTGTGCATCGGTACAGTTAAGCGCGCAACTCAGTCAGCATGGCAGGGCTCCCCGCCCATCGAAAAAGGGTCACGTCTTAAAGCATATAAACCATCATGTGCTGATTTCAATCGGTGCATGAAGCGCCCTTCAAAATTCGCACATCAAGGAAAAGGTATGTCAACTGATCCAAGATCGTCCTCATTTAAATGATCTGATGATCTGTGCAATTCCAAGTGAAATGAATGAGTTGCATATTTCACATTCAATCAGGTTCACCGAGGTGAGCTCTGCAAGCTGGTGCACCACCGATGATCTGTCCACTGTCATTTCCAGGCACATCTCCTCCAGTATCTCACGGTGTTTGTGTGCATGCATACGCACAAACAGGCACAAAATTCCATCATAGCACAAGTCCACACCCTCGAAACCCGTGTCCGAGCTTAACCATGTCATAGCATTCAAGGAGAAGCGTCTTGCCAACTCCCATCGAAATATACACAACCCACCATTCCCAACTCAGTCAAGAAACACAGCCAGAGCGAGCTTGACCTCCAGAATGTGCTTTTAGTTTGTTCCCGATATTCATTGCGCAATGCCATGCCCAGGTTGGTCAGTCCCATTTGGATACTATATCATCCTGGAGGTTCTCAATGACCTTGCCAGAGCTCAATTCAAAATGGCTAGAAAGAAAACACAGATAGAACTAGGAACCCAACAAACAAATGCATATTGTTTGTCATTTTTCATGGAGTTTCTGTTTTGAGCCTTTATCTACGTGATTCACAGAAATCAGGGCCCACATACCGAAGTGTATCTGGCTTCAATGCAATTCGCTCGCGCAGCACAGGAATGGTGTATGGTAGCAGCTGCTGGACCACGTCTGAAAGCTGATGCACGATACTGTACACGCATGCGTTGAAAATCACAGAGCAGAAAGAACATATGGAAAAGCCAAATGCAAGAGTTTCTGATAAATGAAGATAACAGGATGTGAAATGGAATGCAAACTCAAACAGGGAGTGCAGATATCTGTTCAAATATTGGCCACTGTGACCATTGTCAGCATTATATTTATTATCTTTAGCAACTAATCATGGGCACGTGTTCATACCAACACATATTCAATCACTGATACAATTATTCTATGAATTCCTGTTGAAGGACTGCGCATGAAGTACTCATGGTTCAATCATACCCATGGCAAGATAGATTACCGAATACAAATATAGACAAATCAAAAACCAACTCTGCCGCGCAAGTGTAGGCCCAATCACTGCATACACTACGTTAATCAATGCATATGCATTGGTAATAGTTTTCGCAGGAGGGTATGACCGCATACACGAGCAACATCATTCAGTAACAGCACAATTGAAAATTCGAAGACATACTGCAGCAGGCTCGCTAATGCCAGTTCTCGGCACTTCTCTGATGAATCTTCCAGCCTTCGAAGAACAGGCTTCACAAACACTGTGCACACCGAGTCTAGCAACAGGTCCTTTGGAATCTGCAGGCAAACATTGAATAAAATCCCAATTCACCTCCTTGTCCTTCATGAAACGCATCATGACAATTCATCCAAAATGGATACCCAGTCACATAGAAGGACTAGTCCAGTATTTGCTTGCATCTGCTAGCTCGCATGCCAAATCTGCAAAATCCAGTGTCTCAAAAAATAATATCGTCACGAATCAGGAATCCTGAAGTGTAACCAAGTATGAAATGCATTTGCAGCTGCATGACTGGCATGCCTTGAGTCTATATGCGGAAAATGACAGATGGAATCCATTCCTCATACCAGTGTGTCGTCGGCTGACAACACTGCATACACTCGTTGAAGGGCTTTATACCTTGTCCTAGAGCTGCAAGTACCAACACGATATGCAGCTATTTAGAGAATACCCGGCCTTTGAGTCATGAAAAACAACCCTGCTTTAGTTTTTCAATGGCGTTGTCAATTCAAGGACACTCTGCAAAACTAATTCAGAATCACAGTTAACTTTAGAGGACATCATCCTCTCCTGAAAAATATTGAAACATACTGTAAGCATGTGCGCATCATGACAATATGACCATGTGGGAATATGAAAATGGCAAAAATAGCCAACAACGCTTTCAATCACCTCTGTATGTTTCACTAAATTATAAACCCCAAGACAAGTCTAGGCCTTGTTGAAGGTTTAAGGTGCTTCTAAGCAGTTGCAATACTCAAACACGATAGCCTGGTGCAGACCATGATAGTGCACTTGAAATGTGAACGACATTTGCATAAATTGAATCATATCCGTTACCAAGAGCGAGGGCATTACATCCAATATGCACACCGTGTGGGACTTTGCACCCTTGGCGCCACTCAGAACGTACCACGTGTCTGTAAGACCATTGATGTCACGCTGCATAAAATTTCCAAGCGCAAACACATCTTTTCCATCGAAATTTTCTAATACGTCTGATGGAGAGCACTCGCTTTTGATTGAAAGGATCCCGGCAAGCTTGGATGGTCCTTCCTCTCCTGTCTGAGCGACACCAACCCCAGGTAAATGTGTCACCGCAAAATGTGATGTATTCGTAAGAAAATTATGTGGAATATTGTCATCTTTTATGCAAATCATGCAACGTGAAACGATGCCCAAGATACAAAACAGTTATAATCATGCCTTGGTGAACTCGTTTCGAGTTTCAAGCCGCGCCCCAGCTGTCCGCTGCTCGGTTTTCTTAGACATGGCATGAGTGGTGCCGTTAATTTTCAACCACACGTCGGTGAAATTTTTCGGGCATTTCGGTTTTGTTTTATTCAACAGTTCCCAGGCCGCATCCGCTGCGTTTTTGGGGGCCTCTTCCGGCATGGAGTGCGTCCGATGCTAGAGGCCGCGGCCAGTGGAAGTAAACTGCTCGCACGCGCACAAGCGTGAGTGCTCACGTAGAGCTAGCAGCCATCATGGTGGCATATATTAGGCGATAAATCTATTCGCCAACAGAAGACTATCCACCAAGCCAACATGGCTTAAGGTGACTCATCGGACGATGCAGCACGTACCATGGTGATTGCTTGGGCGATTGAAGTGGTCGAGGGAGAACCAGAGATGATATGCATGTCATTCGATGGATCATAGGCAGGCGGTACCTTTGCTAGTGGTGGTTTCTGCGATTGGCTACAGTCGCTCGCCTCTCGCAGATCGCCCGCCTTGACATCATCGCCCTATACATAATCGGCCGACAAGGTACTCATGACGGCGGTTGTGTGGATGATCAGCATATTCACCCGCTAATCGACCCACCAAGCCAGCTTGGCCTTTGACAAATCATCGGTCTACCCATAGTCGAGCACGAATCATGGTGATTGTTCGGACTATTGAGATGATAGGGCGCTAATTGCGGATGACCCTGCAAATAATTTTTGCATTTAAGATTCGGCAAACGTAGTACCTACCGTGGGACGGTCGACTGCTGAAATCGCTGATGGAAGACGAAGACGAAGACCCGCCACAGCTTATGGCCCTTGAATAATCATCTCGCCAGGCGTTGCCTATCATCAAGCAAGTATCTGCCGATTCGTATTCTCGAAACTCCCAAAATAACGTCAGGCCTGCATGGCCTGTGATAGATCATCGGCCTTGGTAGCACCTATCATGAGGATTGTTCAGGCGGGTGATGGGCTCACTCATTATTCGTAAATGACCATCCTTCTCCAGTATCGCCTTTGCATGGGCAAGCCAACACGCATCATGGTGATGGTGGCTGACTTATGCGTCTTATCACTCACTAATCAAAATATAACGCCAAGCTTGCATGGCCTGTGATAAATCATCCGCCGATGCAATGCTCATCTAGGTATTTTTTTAGCAATGGGCTGCTATCACTCGCTGATTGAAGATAACCGCCAAGCCAACATGGCCTTACGTTCGAAGATGATCATGCTTTGGTAGTGAAACGGGTGATGGTAAATGCTCACAAGGGGTGCGCAAGCAC
>NHOP01000866.1:0-12625 GCA_018697155.1 Pyramimonas parkeae | reverse complement strand
GCATTATGTATATGCATATGCAAAAGCCGGGTAAGGGATTTGGGGGCTGCTATACTACAGCCTGGAAAAAAAGGTGCTGCAATATCCAGCTACTTCGCTACACAGACTATTGGTTACGGTAAACAGAGCAAAGGACGAAAAAATTCGGAGACATGCTCATACACTGATGAATGATGCATACCCTTTGGTTCTTACAACAACACGGTACTTCATAACAAGAGTCAAGTGCAATCTGTACCTTGGATTACGCAGTTTGCTTTGAAACAGTGAAAACTTGACCATGGAACTGTAGTTCCTGGACAAAACGGTCAGGTGAGCCTAAAGTAGACCTAGCTGAACTCGCACAAATTTGACGCTTACTGATGGATGAGCACAGATGTTCTTTGAACGCAGCATGCGCGTGGAGGTCTTCCCGTAAAAGGTGCGAGTCTTCGGAGCATTTGTCTTGATGTGCGTTGCTCAATGCCCATTGATTGGGTTGGGAGCAGGAAGCGCAGCCGAGTAATTCGAAGCAATTTTTGCGATAGCCAAGGGCTGCACGTTATGTGTAGCGTATCGCGACTCTGGTAGTGTTGCATTTCAGTCGAGTAAAGCTGCCCGGTTTGAAATTTTACGCTCCTATCCACGTTGTTCTCCCAGATGGACCAGATGGCAGTGCTTCGGTTACGCGGTGGCGGAGGCGACGGCGGAGCCACGGGGGCTGAGTCCCGGGACAGCTACCTTACCATGTACGCATCAAAGAAGCCAGATAAGGTATGTTTTCTTACCCTTTGAATTGCAGGGTAGATCAAACATTGGAAATCTGCGCATGTAGTGTTTTCAGTTCACGGGCGCGGTTGGGAGAGCTAGGAACCTCCAACCTTCAGGTTGCGGGTTAAGGTTTAGAGTGCTGCAAGCTTGGTTCTGTTGGTGAAGTTTTTTCATTGTCCGATTGCCTGGACGGCGGACTGGGATTGGCAAGGATGACCTTCCCTATCAGCGAATTTTGGATAGATTCGATTCGAAACTATATCAACGATCGTGTTACCTGCGTCACCAGCACTCACGCTGGATGAAGTGCAAGAGGACACGCTATGCTGCACTCTGCGCGTCTCAAGTACGCCTCGTGAATATTGCATCATGAAGTGCGCGACAGATAGCTTACAAAAATGAGTTTCCTTCCAGCGCATGAATTGCGCTTGTCCGATTGTTGTTTTGGTTTGTCGTTAAAGAGGTTGCCAACTCTTGGACAATTTCCACGTAAGCTACAGCCAGACTCTGTTCCTTTATGAGTCTACGTGGACCGGGCAAACCAGACCGAAACCATCACGGTCACGCCGCGACAAGTCCAGTTTAGGTTTGGCGCAAAATGCCACGTCGTCGAAATGATACCGGAAGATATCAACTCCGCAGAGTCTTTGTCTGAAGTCGCGCGGTGGTTGTTCTCATAAGCAGAAGACCGCGAATGGGTTTGGGCCAAGGCTCTCCAAGTCAACCGCCAGTCCATTAGTGGGATCTCTTCTTACGATGCAAAAGCTATAGAGCGCAGCTCGTATGCTTGAAATGCTCGTGATTTTTGCGATTTCGTTCCGGCCTTTGAAAGGGTACTTGGCCCCCCATGTTCTTGATTGTTTTGAAACTATATCCCTTTCAGGGACCCAAGCTGATTTTGCCCATGAGAGAGATACTTTGTATCCATGAGCATGTCTGCTTGCTGACGCATATTTTCCGTAAAGATGGATGCATTTTTGCAATGTATGTCAGCACCATGGTACCTTGTTGACATACTTCAGTATGTGGATTGAAACCTCGCTGCGCAACAATCAAATTCAGCTGTAGGACTGTCCCTCTTTCAGGACAGTCAGAAAAGAAACTTGCACTTCGACTTGCAATTCGTGATAAGCAATCCCTAGTGGACCAAACAGTAAAGTACAAAGTGCTGGGCACACGAGCCCACGAATCATTGTGGCAGTCGGAGCACGCACCCATATTTTGGTCGAAAACATGATTCGCCACTGTTGAACATGGTCACAGAGGCTCATTAGGCATGCAAAGGATATGTCAGTGTTTGTATGGGGGCCTGGGAAATGTGTCGAGTGGGATGCATTAAAAGGGTTTGCACTTTGCGTTCGCATGAATGTGTGTGGTGGTAAAATTGTTTGAATGACATCATGATCATATGCACAATTTGTTCTCAGCTACTTGATATGGCTGCCCAGCAGGAGGGGGAAGAATCTTGTTTAAATGATTCGTCCAAGAGCCTGCTGAATTGGTGTTTAGTTTTCAAACGAGCGAGCACCATAATCCTATTTCATGAGTTCCAAGCTAGCTTTTGTGCGCACAAACTTGTCGCCTTTTTGTACGCTGTGTTATTTTGTGATTTGGTGTACTTTTTTGCGATCTGTGCTACGTGTATGAGCATGTGCGACAAAGATGGTAACATGATATCAAGGTCGATTCTGCCACGTTCATTTTTCCCAGTCTCATACTCAGTTGGCATGCCTGCAATGCCTTGAAGTAGGAGTTATGCATGAGTGTATGCACAGGGTGCTCTGATATAAATGCCAAGGGCAAGCCTCACTCAAAGAAATGCTGAAACCCTATGATCACAAATTCACTCGAAGTGGATGCATCCTTTACCGCTTCACCCTGAAGGACAAGCACAGAACACCCTTATTTCATGATGTGCACCTGACGTGTCTGTTGTGCACAGGTGGATGTATGGGAGGAGAAGCTTGCAGCATGCATCGAATGCAGGTACGAGGGCTTTGCCCCGCCTTGCTGCACACAATGTGAATACAGTCCAACATGCAGCTGACAACATGCAACATTTCGATCATTGACTTCAGGTTGGAGGTTTGGGGCATCAGATAGTATTTGCCAACGCGTCTATTTTGTGTAGACTATGAATTTTTAATCCCTTGGCCGTCAGCTTGGATGCTCCCATGGGGTTTGGGAAGTGTGAGACTTAGTCTGAGTGCTGCAAGTCTCCTAGTGAGTTGTGTGCGGCGGATGGTGAATGTTTGCAGTACCTAACCGATACTCCACCCAAACAGGCACAAGTTGCTCGTGTCGTTCCTAGCATGACACACGTGCTTGATATAGACATATTCTTGTAACCCTCCACATCCATATCTGTTTGTTTGGCAACAGTGGTAGAAGAATGGCAGCATCACTTGTTGTTTGCTGCCTCGGCATTCTATGCCATAGGCATGGACGCGCCTTCCCGCATGA
This sequence comes from Pyramimonas parkeae, assembly GCA_018697155.1. NCBI lineage: Eukaryota > Viridiplantae > Chlorophyta > Pyramimonadophyceae > Pyramimonadales > Pyramimonadaceae > Pyramimonas > Pyramimonas parkeae. The sequence goes on along the minus strand of NHOP01000866.1, from coordinate 9,412 downwards.
ATTCGTATGAGAACTGCATGCGACTGAAGGGTGTATGTGTGGATTATGATCAATGTTGTTGTGGCTGGTCTGGTTTGTAATCTGGTACCAGGATGACGCATGACCCCCTTTCGCAGACGCCGGGCGCAGTAGTACTAGACCCTCTGGGGCATTTGTACAACAAAGAGGCGGTGTTGAACGCGCTCTTGGAGAAGAAAATCAATAAGAAACCCATGCCCAAGGGTCTAGAGCACATCGTCAACATGAAGGAGGACACTACAGTGCTGAAACTGGCGTTGAGTAAGGATATCATCAAAGACAATCAGCTGGTACGTAGCGGGGCACTTGTGTTCGATGTGGCCATTTCAGATTTTTGGTTCCCTGTTTGGGCTTAGCTGTGCTTTGTGAAATAGAATCAACCTGCAGGATCAATGTGCATGATTGATTTCCATTGCTGCTGTATAAATTGTGCCCTAAGGGGCGATGCGATATGAGAAGCGTGATAGCAATGCGAAGCACTAAATGACGAAACTCGATTCTTTGGTTAAATTTTGTGTTTACTGCGCAAGACCTGTCTATCTTATGTACGAGTTAGATCCTATTCTCTTATTACCAAGGGGGCGGACATTGTTTGATTCTTGCTGTGATTCCACAGGAGAAGAGAGCAGCAAATGCAGGAAACTTTGGGCGGGGAAACTCCGCTCCGTTTTGCTGCCCTTTGACAGCAAGGGTGCATCATCGCAATCGATCCCTCATTTTGTTTTAGCCTGGCGTCACCATTAAAATGAAGTTTCTCTGAAACATTTAGGACATTGATTTCCTCGATTTTTGAGTGTTTGCTGTTTGTGGGCGCTTTACTTCCTTATATAGGCAGGTGACAAAGTTGTGTGTAAATGCGCATTATTCCATGCCACCTTGCAAGTGATTGCTTGCCGTGCCAGGTGACCCGTAAATCTATCGTGGATTGCGTTCTGTAGGACTGACAGATCATGTGTAGTGACTGTAGTGCACTTTCCATGAGAACGATCCCATAATGCGAATATATTCATGCTTGAACGTTTCACTTGCAGGCAAACACATCAGGTCTGAATTCCTTTTGTGTACACTTCATGGATGAGCCTGGATAAGATGCCAATTGTGTGACTTTACAAAAGCAAGTATGGAAATTTCTTAATGAAACAGCGCCACTGGAGCCAACGTTTAAAAGATATTGCAAATCCATTGTCGAAACCATGGCTTAATACATTGTTTATCAGCTGACTTCGTTCGAGCGTGTATGCTTGGTGTGGTTGACTTTGACCGGCGAATAGCCAATGAATGGCAAATTCCGCTTCGTAGCGCTGCGTCCCAGCGGATTTGTGTGCAGTGAACAAGCTATCAAAGAGGTAGGTCTCAAAGCTTGCTTGCGCACAATTTGCAGTTCACTAACAAATTGTCTGATGAAGCTTCGCGCTGCTCAGGATTTCTTTGGCACAAAGTTGTTTTTCATACAATAGAAGAGGAATTTCATGGTGGTTATCTTGTGACTCAAAAGACGAGCCAAATACCAATTGTGATGCCTAGCTTGTGGCGACCATTTAAATTTGATCCATGAGAATCAATTCGATAGTGCTTGCAAGTTAACCGCAAACGCGGTCAGTCAGTTTCGAAGGCATGATTCTCCATGTGCTTGTGTGTATGCGAGGTTGCTACACTGCATGCTTATTTGCATAAAGTTAACACAACCGGATATATGCATGCGCGTCAGCAATTCCTTATTTGTGCTACCAAATATGGAGGGCGGGGATAGCTTCGTCCCTGCCGCCAACGAAGGGGCGAGCTATAAGGGATGTTGCGTCAATTGGGTTTCAATAGTATGGTACATGCGGGCACTGTCAGTGGACTGAATGCCTAGTAGTGTGTGAGTTCAAACCGCATGGGAGCTTGTTTATTTTTTTGGGGTTTACGATTCAGGCGAAGCTTGCAGTGGAGGATGCCATAGGCGGGCCACTGAATGATCAAGAGGTGGTTATCATCAACGGCACTGAAGAGGAGGTACAGACAGCCATGCCTTGGCTTGCTTTGTTTGTAAATTATTTTGGTTGTCACAGATTTTAACTCAATCGCACGAATTGACTGCGTCTAGTTCCTGTGCAGTATAGTAGTTTTTACACAGGTTTTCAAATGCCCAGAGGTTTGCAAGGGATTAATTGGATTCATTATTTCTGTCTGATCCTATGTGACAGCCATCTGGCTGCTGAGTATCTTTAGAGACTAGTATCAGGAGCGGATATTGTACTTAAAACCAGGCAGATCTTCCTCCAGAGCTTGCTGGCTGTTAGTTGCTCACTGTCAAGCGTGCGTTTGATCATTAAAGCTGATACAATCGAAGTTGCGAGCACTATTTGAGAGATGTCTTGTATTTCTTTGTGTGTGTAGCAAAAACAAACTTCCAAAGGCAAAAAATAACTCGAAAAAGGATTGCTGTCGAAAGGTCCCAGTACAAATTCTCTGCTACTTACGAAACCTCTTGAATGCTAGAACTGATGATGATGTTTCAATCTGAGATAGTTGTACGAGTAGCTGTCATAAGTATGAGCATGGGAGGTCTGATGTTTGATTTTGGTTGGAACAGGAGTTGCTCGTAGTAAATCCGGACTAGAGCTAACTCTCCGTTAGCAATGCCTTGAATGTAGATTTCAAACAAATCCATCAGGTGGATACACAATCTCCCTTGGAATGAAAAACATGTATGCGTACATGTGGAAATCATGGAAACAAAATGAATACTGCCCCCCCTTGTGGTTTGTATGGTTAGACTCGTGCGGTGATGAGAATGGGTATCAACTGACTGTGTAAGTTTTGTTGTCCACAGATTATCATGTTGAATCTCTAACACAATCAATGATTCAGCGGGAGGTTTGTCCTGCTATGGACACCAAAGTATGAATTTAGTTGCCTCGGCGAACCTCCTGTTTACCTGTTTTTCTTGTGGATTGTGATTCATCACCATGATCATGATAGCACTGATGAACGTCAGCGATATCAGGACGCCAACTTTGTATGTGCTATGTTATTTGCGGGTTTCTATTTCACATGTTCAGCTCCACAAGCGTTCTTTTGAACTTCTTTCTTTGTGACCACACAGGTGGAAGCTTTGTGGGAGAAGCATGCGGCAAAGTGTGCTTTGAAGAAGAAAGCCAAGCTTGAAAAAAGTGCGCATACTTACCTGATTGGTTTCTGTGTTCAATCCGTAACTGTGTGCAATCAACAATGCGTTCATGAATCTTTCTGTTTCGAAAACACAAACATGCAAACTGTTCATCATACTGCTGTGTGAACGGGGCAACAAGGCCCTGTGCACTGGTTGTTCAGATACGTGAAAAGCATGAAGCCGTGCTGGACTTTCTTGAATACCAAATCAGGGCAATAACACCTGCGATCATCCCTGGCAAAGTCTGGATTTTGTGCGAGTATACATTCAATAACACATTTTTAAACTCCGAGAAACTTTCAGTTTAAGTGCCTGCTTGAGTTTGTTATCATCACCTTTCTGTCCTCTGGGGGGAGGGGGAGGACGAAGAATGTCTGTCGCACGCATGTATTGATCACTTCTTGGGAGTGCCCTTGGGTCCCATGACTTAAATTCTAATCAGCATCTCACACATTCTTGTGTAGAGTCAGCGAAAGAGTCTCACGGTTGCACTCGGATGAATTTTGTATAGATGAAAAAATGCAGATGCTTCCTTTTACGAGAAATCTACATGACAACACAGGCATAGGGAAATGAGATACCATTAACAATAAAAGCTTGCACTCATACAACAAGCGGAAAATCTGAAAACCCCAGTGACTTTCAGAGATTTTTTTCGTGGAATTTTGTGTAAATATTATGAAGTTGCTACGGTGCTAGGATATATTCCATACGTATTGTGTCCCAAATTGTGTCGCTGCTGACGATGCGATGATGGGCATTCCAGGCGGCGACAAACGAAAGATGTCATCTGGGATAAACATGGGGGCGGAAAGCAAACCGGACGCTCAAATAAAAGCGCCAAAGAAGTTGATCAGTGGGCATATTGACATGGCAACAGCGATTGCCAAGGCGAATGCTAAGGCGTACAAAGCTACTGATAATTTACCGGAGGGTGCTACGCCATCAGTTTACGCATCTCTGTTCACATCCAGCTCAGTGGGTACCAGAACGGAGTCATACGGTGCAAGGAATCTTTCCTTCACTCGTTGATGTGCGAAAACTCATGAAAAAGCCCAATGCTTCCATTGCAGTCAAGGGATTCCTATGTGATTATCCACATTGATAACGCTGACTGAACTCTATTCAAGTTTCTAGCAGTGCGTGTAACGATTGTCCCTGTTGTAGACACTGTTCGCCCACTCATAATTGGGTCTGAAGTAAGCGGGGTTGGTGGGGGTAGTCTGGTGCTTGCCAAGGGTTTTGGATTTCATAAAGGCCATCACATCAACACCACATTTTGTTCTCATGTTTCAAGTGACAGCTGTGAAATCATTTTATCATGCACATTGGGATGGGGCCCATATGTGGCAGGAAGTCACATCGAGAAATCATGCAGTGCAATTCCTTTACCTGGGAATGCCACTCCAAGGAACAGTGACCAAGCCCACCGCATATGTACAGATGCAAAATACACATCCTGGAAGATGCACACAAATTGATCAAAACCAAAGTCCCTGCGTGGACAATGTCATGAACAACCGAGCAATCGTCCTGCTCACATGCTTATATGGCAAAGCAATCACTATCATATGCGTATGAAGCAAGTGCAATTTTGTGCAAGTGCCCAAATTGTGGCGTGGTTTCCATAAAGACATTCAAATCAGCGTTCGTGTCATACTTTGGATATGTGGTGGGTTCCCTCCTTGCATTCCCGCTAGTCTCAGTTAAGACAGGATCTATGATTTCTTGGTTCGCAAAACTGAAAGAGTGTGGGGGTATATGAACGTAGCGCTGCTGTGCTGTGCTTGGAAAATAACACCAGTTCTCTTGCTAGTTCATGGAAGACCCAAGCAGTTCCTCTAGATTCGTAAATTGCGTCGCCAGGGTGGCAGTATTCAGAATACTCTACAGCGATTGCTCCTATGTGCGCTTACATTATTCCACAACGAAAAAAATTTCTATTCCGTATCACCGTGTTCATTCAAAGGTCAACACCAATGAAATGTGTTTCATGTCACCTTCCTTTTCATAAGTTTCACGAAAAAAACACTTCCAACAGCTCTCTAATTAGTTTAAACTCTCATTCACTAACGTCACTCCCCAATTAATTTCACCATCACATCATGTTTCATTTTATCGTTTGTTTCCATCTATTCACATGTTGGTGTTTTTGTTACATCATTCACGAACAAGGCTGCATGTACCCAACTATCTCCACCGCGTCAGTGGAGGGTTCAAATTTGAGAATAGCGTATGCACAAGGCTTGCTGCGATGGGAAAAGAAGGGGGAACGCCAAATACAACCCCTAGTCCAATGCAATCAGCGCAACAGTGGCTGCTGCCGAAGATGAGAACATACTATTTTACTTGCCACCCATCTGTCTCAGCGAAAGCAGCGCCAACTCGACGCTGGATTCACACGATGCTATCAGCTTCTTGGAAGCTGGTCGCAGTGGTTTGTTTGAATCAGCAGTCATTGAACATGTAGCCAGCCAATTAATTCAGCTGCAGCCACCCCAGCAAGACGACACCCAATATGGGTTGCATGCGACTTTTTCTTCCCCTGTCTACATTCATGGAGTCAGTAAATGGAATCATTCACAACATTTGGTGAATATAGGAAAAATCGGATGCTTTGCATCCTGGACAAGCGTGGTCCAAAATTGTGATCTCAAAAACAGCGAGCATCCAACCGATTCCGTTGAAGCACGTTCTTGTGATTTGCGGTTGCGTTCAATATGTGCTCTCGAGGAACTCTTGACCACCTGCAAATCATCTGCAACGCCCAGTCTCGTATCCTAGCTGCTAGCCCTCTGCTCTAGAGGAGTTTACAAAGTTACAATTCCCCACTCGCACGGGAACAGCTGCCATTTGCGTTGCGCTACACAAGGCAAAGCAAGGATGTACACAACACACACACGAGCAAAACAGGTCGTTAGATCTCACTGGTAGATCATATGTCTTGTGATTCTTGGAACCCTAGTCATCGCACCGCCACCATTGTCTGGTGTGAAGTCTTGGATCTTGACCACATAAAAGTGTGCTCTGCCTTGCACGAGACACTGCTACCTGCAAATCACCATCTACAACGCCCGGACCAGTGGCCCCTCGGGATGCCAGTATCTGTAACTCCTAAATGCCCTAGCACCAGGTACCCCAAATGGCGTATCATCCAACAAATGTGCATCTATTTATGGTCTCCTGTCTTGAATAGCCTCTACGATGCACATGTGTACATATCCTGCCAACGACTTTTGCCAAAGTCGAGGTCATCACGCATTCGAATCCAAATTTGAATTCCTAATGTCGCACCAAGCATGGCCCTCAACATTATCGTGCCAGCATCCTGAGCGTCAGTTTGTGATGGCTTTGCTGGATTGGATGGCGAGTGGTAGCACGCCGCCTGCATACCAGACGCAGTACCCGGACCACGGGGAAAAGCGTTGCGCACCGCTAACGTCACTGGCCTACAGTTCGTGGCTCTCTCGGTACAATGCCTGGATGTGATCCTTACTTGAAATCATCAGGTACAGACGACAAATTTCAACTGAATCATGCCTTGGCTCCATGGGAAAAGTACGCAGCTGTGTAAACGTGTCCGAGTCAAGACTGGTTGGCAGACAACTCGAGTGAACAAACATCGAGGCAGCTTGCTCAACAAAGGTCAGATTTGGCAAAAGGAACGGTGTTTTTCAGCACCAAAACTTGTCGCTGAGAGCCTTGGCGTTGCTATTCAGTGCTGGCCTCATACGTCTTGATGTGTCGTCATGGAAGCACGTCACTACGTCAAAGCGCCACCTGCAGATCAGCTACACTGTCCCTGACACGCGTCCCCCCGAAAGCATCGATCGAGGCATCAACCCTTACCTAAACCCGACCAACAACTCCACACCCCGAAACATCCAGCTGACAAATGTAGGATCACCGTTTGTGGATGCCCGGGAGCTGGAAACCGAGTGGGATCTTGTAATACCCAGAAAGACATGCAGTTGGCGCAGAAAGTAAGAGCTCACAGCAAGAGCACAAAAGTTTCACAACAAGTCACACTAGATTAATCACATGGTGTGTCTCTATGTCACATCGCATCAGCACATCACTACTTACTGTGGGTCGGTTCGACCAGATGTAATTTGAGTTCTGTTCATTTCCCTGAGATCCGCCGCAAGGATGTCGCGGTTGGTTGCCATGTTGGAGCAGGGCTGATGGTGAGTTTCCACGCACCACCTGCCATCAGCTACAATGCCCGAACCAGCAAGGGAGTGCCTGAGGGTCAGGATGGACTGGACGATGGTCCTGCGAGCTTGGGGCACACGCTACCTTCCTAGAGCAGCCAAGGGGCCACGGTGCTCTGGGTTGAACTGGTTGAACTGGTATGGCAAAAACCCAAATGCATCTACAGTCCAACTCCTGTGCTACGCTCTGGTACGCGCGTGCATGTTGTCCGCTAGAAATGCACTGTTCCTCGCAGCATCCTCTTGCAAACCCCTCCTCGCAGTCCAAGCGACCTCCACGCCACGCCGCGTTGTCCATGTCGGTCTGTCTGTATCTTGTTAAATCTGAGTGTTTTCTCCGAGCTTTATGCAGACGCGTCGGGGCTCAGTTTTCTGCCCATCCCTCATGCATCGGATTGCGGCTTGGGGATCGCTGCCAAAAAAAAGAAAAGAGGTGAGCCCCAACCTCTCAAGACGTCTGTCTTCTTGAAATGGTTTATGGTTTACATGTTGCATGTCTTCGGCATGCCAGGATCTTAGTGTCGTGGCTGTAGATAACATTATTCGGCGCAATGGTGCACACATCCACGTCATACGGGCTGGGAGTGCGCGTTGCAGAAACTGTTCCAGCACGAACAGTTTTGGAGATGGCGGAAAATCACAAGGGAAGGGTATAGGATGGGGGCGGAGTTGGGTATCCGCTTAGTCGGATTCGCTGCCGGAGGAAGCCTTCTCAGCATCCTTCTCAGCAGATGACGCGGCGGCGCTGGGTTCACCTGCCAGGTGGACACATGTAGCCTTCATAAGGTAATGTAAGACCTCAGCAACAAAAACAAGGGCGTGGCGAGAGGCGATACCGAGAACGAGATGAGAGAAGTCCCTGGAAACTGCAACACAACACATCACAAGGGTGTGTGTTGTCCAACGAAAGTACACTGCGGCGCACGTAGCTGCACTTACAATGCCGTTGCCCTAGGCTAGCATGAGCAAGTGCAGACTGAATAGCAAGGTGGCCTGTTACGCCGCTATATCAATCGTCATGTATACAGACAGATTGAATTGATTGTTCTCACACGCGACGAAGCACAGATTCGAACACGAAAATGCTTGCCGCGCAGACAACCCCGTCATCTATCAGATCGTAGATTAAAACAGTTGTCGAGGCTGTTGGCGTATAGGCATAACTGTCCCAGAAAGAAAGGCGACGTAGCCATTCCAGACGGAACTTTGTCCGGAAAACAGTTCCTTTGTTCTAGAAGCAGAATCTAGCAGCGATGAATGGATACCAATATGAGTTTTCTGACTTGGCCCCAGTGCAAGCGGATACAAGCTGTACCAACAGCTTTTGCTTGTGGTTCACCTTGGGTGTTCAAATGGTATTCATGCTGATCTCCTCAACAACAACCAGGACTCTCTGCCGTATCGAAACAGCACACGGGAGGAGTACTCAAAACACATGCAAAGGAACGACTGAAGTAGATGGAAACCACTCACGCACCCTCAGCATCCGCAACTGGTGAGTCGTGGCGCCTGGCGGTATCATCCTCCTCCATTTCCCGGCCCTTGCTCCCCTTCATGCTCTTGGCTCCATTGTCTTCATCTTCTTCTTCATCAGAGGTGTCCATGTTCTTGGGGTCCACATCTGCATCCGCTAGAGAGACTCCGCTCCCCTCCTGCTTCTCCTCCGTGGACATCTTCAACTGTTCAGCCAAAGCGGAATCCAAAATATTCAGTAAGACCATCCTCCGTGAGCATTGATGACAAACACAGTCCCTGCTGAATCCTATAAAAAATTTGCACCTGCTCATGCGCGACTCGATTGACAGGAATACGTAGGACTCTCCCATCGGCTGTATGCACGTACCGCCACTGACCTTACCGTTGTATGAACAAAGACAGAAGTCCTTTCCACTGGGCTGGAAGACTAGTGGACCAAGGATCCACCTCTTCAAACAAAATCCTTGATGATCCATGTGAAGCCATACACATTCGCACATGCTACCACAGCAATTCCTGTACACATCATGTCACATGATATGTAAAGCCA
>NHOP01000865.1:0-12632 GCA_018697155.1 Pyramimonas parkeae | reverse complement strand
GCTGGTACGCTATCAATTGTTTCTGTATCGAAGGATGCCAACATCTTACGAACTAGTTCAGACATTCGTCAAAAGGAAGCATCCTTGCTGTTCGGTTGATCTCAAGTCCCATCAAGGTTCTGCATGCAAGACTGAAGTCTCGAGTTTGTATTCATGGCTGAGAATGCAGACGCTATCTGAAGGGATTATGACTGCAGCCCTTGATCCCAGCTAAAATCATGAGCAGCGCTATCACATGCCATACAGAGCATACCGTTTATCTCAACATGAGTTTGAGGTTCACTTGGTGTTCCAATAGACGTACCGGCTAGTGTTTTTTCCGCTGAAGCGGTATCACAAATGTTTTGCTTCAGAGTCGTGGATGTGTGCTTAATCAAGCGTTCGTTGCTTGATTGTCACCTGTCAAATTACTTGGCTGATTGGAGAGATCCCTGACTTAAAAGATCAGTCACTTGTTCACGACATAGTTTCCTGAAGGGCGGACACAAGGCACGAAAACTTCTCTTCAGAACCTCTCATTTGGATCAGTGTTTTGGCAATCTGGACAATTTCCCAACGCGGCGCGCTTTAAACTTGGCTCTATCAAAAGCACCTTGACTTGATTTTGTTGATCCCGCCCGTTGCTTTCAGAATGCCGAGCATTGCCTTATGTCCAGTGTCATATGGAAGTGCGCATTTATGAGTGTTTTCTGCATTACTTCGCTATAATGGGTTGGTGCTTATTGCCTGGCAATATTGCTGTTTTCAGTGGCATCTGACCTGCTGGGAATTGAGCCTCCAAGAGGGCAAGCTGCGAAAGGGGAAGATGTCGCACACGTGGAGTCAAAGGTGTTCTACTGTGGGAACTTTGGAGCTATTTTCTTTGGCGTGATGGACAAGCCTCGCAGGGAACATGTCATGGGCGTGTTGAAGAAAATGACCGAGGTAGGTGGAGACAGGCGAGGATGCGATGTTTACTGCGCCGGTACAACCAGCGCGTCAGGGATCCGTCCAAATCGCATCCTCTATGAATCATATAGCACATCTTGATTGGAGTCCATACTAGACGGGATCAGAAGAGAACTTGCAAGAAGTGATCGGACTCCAATCCCTTTTATCAAGTTCGCTCATGAACTGCACAAAACAATGCATGTCTCGCTCGCGTCGGGCGCAAGCACACGCTTGAATGTGCGCTCTCTCTTGCGCCTGTAGCCATGTTCTTGCTTTGAATGACTGTAGCTGGTACCAGAATGACCGTGTATGGTTCAATCCAAAGAGTTGAGGGTCAAGGGGTCTTGTATGGAGCTGCTTCCTTGTGGGAAACTTTGCCTCCCCCCCGAAGAGGAGTCATCGCTTTGCAACCACAAAGTCAAGGTGCGCAGTTTGGTCAGGGAGCACTTCAATTGATCGACTGCCTAATCAGCGGCGCTGCTGCTAAGCTGTTACTGCTCAGATTTTTCACATTTGGCCATACCCTTGTTGGCGCTCAAATGACTTCTTGGAATTGCTTGGTTGATTTGATTTCACAAGGGAACATGTGCGCACATGCCGCTTTCAATGAGCTGTGTGAAAAGTTCGCTGATTTGCGCGCGCGCTTCAAGAGCCAGGTGACCATGATGCGCGGCGCCCAGAGTGGGGGCGTGGTGACCTACCTGCCGAACGGAGACAAAGGGTTGAAGGGATGTCGATCGCGCGTCGTCAACAAGAAACGCACAGACCTTTCTTTGCTGCTCTCCCAGCAACTCAAGTGGGACATGGTCTGGCGTAGCGTTTTCTCAGGCGCAGTCAGATCTCCAATTATCTTTTCAGGTGGGGGCAGATCAAGAGAACACCTATCTGTAAGTGAAAGAAAGGATGATTTATGTATTGGTAATGAACTCCATGGGTGAATTCCAAGGATGTATTACTCATAGGTGCGAAAGTACCCAGGGAGAAGTTCTGTATAACTGAGCGAGTAGTTCAAATCTTGAGTTGAACGTGACAGTTTCAGATCTCCAAGCATCTTTTCAGGTGGGGGCAGATAGGCATCCTCTTGCATGAGCGCGCAATGGCAGGTACCAGCAAAGAGTAAGAGATCTGAGTTTGCTTGGTACTGTTGCGACCCTTTGCATTTTGTGTGGCTTAGTTATACATGCAAGCGACATCCCCAATCCATATGATGTGGAGGTCCCTTTAGGATAGGTGCTACATCATCCCACCAGCGCCAGCGCTTGGACGTTTGTTGATGGAAGTGGAGCAACTGTTGTGGACTTGTTCAATCTTGGCAGCCTTCAAGCCTGCTTTGAGACAAAAAGTGAGTTTGTACATGTTCCCTGCGGTATTGGTGCTGCCCTGCAGGACACACTCGTTTTGCCACGTCAAGCGTGGCCAACCTCAGCGGCACGCATCCCCACCAGTGGGTGCCTCCCTCATTGCAACCAGTTTGGGCCCTGTCGTCAGAGGGTCAGCTGTGCCGCCGGGTACAGAATGTGGAGGTGTATGTTACACACAATGGAGACTTTGAGTTCCTGAAGGTGGGGGGCAACATGCACCCTGTCGACAGCGTGCAGGAATGGTTGACGCGCATTCTGGGGGTGGCGCCACCTTCCATGACAGACAGCTGTGCCATCGCTGGGCTCATGGACCTGCTGAGGACGCAGGGTTTGTGGTTCGCTTCTGTCAGGTGATACATCAGGCTGCAGTAGGCTGATCGGTGAAGAGGGATACCAAGCGCCTGTAGGGGATTCTAACAAAGATATTTGTTCAAGTCATAGTATTTCCCATCGAACCCTTTCCGTGCAAGGTCACCTGTACAAAATATCAAATGGATTTTGAGGCGTGATGCACACCGACACAAGTTCGTTCCTGGCCTCATCCATTTTGGATAAGCTAACATGCGCACATGCTTTTGTTGGACGCAGATTTGCAAGCTTGCGTTGGGACATGGCGGATCTGCGAGACTCGCATGTTATGGGTGCCCAGCTGATTAAGTCTGTGGCCGACGTGATGGACCAGGTCTTTTGTGAGCTGATGAACAAAACTGATGCGATTGCAAAATCCATGGGCAGTACTCCGCATACACAGAAGCACGTACATGCGCTGCGCACACACCTGCCCCAGATGGCGCTTACTAAGCTGAGCTCCAACACGGAGCTGCTGAATCATCTGGAGGTGGGCCGCGCCATAATTGGAAGCCCTGCCTGCATCAAGTCTGCCTTCAAGGCGTTGTCGTTATGTGAGCAGAAACATCTAGTGTGGGATACAAACTGGGACCCTACTCGCTTGACAGGAAGCTACATGCACTAGGCCCATATCTGAATTATTGTATTAGAACGTGTACTTGGAGTTGAAAGGGCACTCAAAGGGAGGTGCCTGACGGGTTGCACAAACGCGGAGTGTGGACTATCAAAGGATACGTCTCACAGGATGTGATACCAATGTCTTGGCGAGCATACCCTTAACCACATATTTGATGGCTAAGAAGCTATTGTGACACTTACTGTTTTTTTTTTGCTTTTTGTCGTAGGTCGGTGGTGTCTTGATTGAAGACATTGTTTCACAGATAGATGCTGCACTTTGATTATGCTAGATTGCAGTGCAGGTGCATCCAGTTGCGCTGGTACATGGTGCGCTGCGTGCTCTGTCAATCATTTGTTTTCCGGGAGATCATGTCGCTGCCAGTTAACTATTGGAAATTTGAAATGTTTTTGACTGTGTTTAGTCTGGGATGTGCATGCAGGAAGCTGCGAAACATGGAAAGGCAAAATCAGTAAACGGAGCTGATGGTATGTCGCTGTGTAGTCATGATGGCAACAACGCAGACTGTGAAGGGGATGCTTACTCGAAGCGTTCATCTTCATTTCGAGCAACGTCCTCGGCAATGGACCTTTTAAACCAGTTTGCGACTGCAGCAGGTGTGCAAACAATGTCAAAGAATGTGGAGTGACACCCAAGAGTCTCAAATGCGTGTATTTTTTGTCTATGAAATCCTGCATTCCTTTCATGATGGGCTTAGTACTGTGCACCTAGAGAAGTGATGGACCACTCGATGTGTCAATCTGCTCTGTGACACAGGACTTCAATATTCAGGTTTTCGCAATTGTGATGCAGCAACATCTTTGGCCAAGCTACAGTCCACAGTCTTAATTTAAAAAACGCCTGTTCGTTGCCTGTACCACATTTTAGCGATACCTGGAAGTGCTTGAGGGTTTATCGCATAGACATGTCGCTATTGGAATGTCTTTGCACGTTGCAGTGGATGCATTTTTCGACAACGACCTCCTTTTTGCCACCTCCTACTTCCTGCGTGGTGCAAAAGGGAGCTTCGGACTCTGTGTCACATCCACCTTGGATGCTGATAAACAGGTGGTCGTGGCTGCGCGGGGCCAGACCATGTCCCTGTCTGTGTTCCCTGCACAAGAGCTCATTCTTTTTGGATCCGAGCAAGCAGCTGTAAAGGCTGCGATGAAGAGGCCTGCGTACTGGGACAAACAGGACCAGTACCTGGACAAGTAGGTGCAAAGCTCTTGATGACTCTTGTAAGCTCTTGATTTGTTGGACAAGTGTGCAGGCGAAACTACACAGACTTGAAATAATCTCTTTCAACATATGAATTGATAAGCTTCATCCCCAAGATTTGTGAACTAAGCAGAAACCAGTTTGAATGATGGGGGTATGGGACTGGATTATCCAAGGATCTGAGAGAAATTCAGCCTTCGCACTTGAATTTCTCTAAGTTTCTCTGATCGTCTCTGATTTCTTCGAGCAGGGCATGCCGCATAGATCTCAACGACCTTGGGGGAGAATTGGTACTTTTGAATTGGGCGACTATGTTACAAAGGTGAGAGCGTGAATACATTGTTCTGCATGATCATCCATACCACATGGTGTTGATGCTGGTCAGAGGGTAGCACTCAGATAATTGCGCGGTTAGGCCTCAGAGACACCATCCAGTGAGCTGCGATATACACAAAGGCAACAAATTTCGCCGTCTCTTCACAGTGATGACCCTGTTTCAGTTTTGTACATGGGAAGTAGATTTGTAGACTCCTCAGGTGTGTCCAACTTAGCCAAGGCAAAGTCATCTGAATTCTGGGCATACCCATGTTCTGACCTCTTGATACACGGCGACCAGTATTGATTGGCTAGACGCTTTGCTGTGTGTTTGTTGGAGCGTCGGTGTTGCCTATATTTGCAGTGGCCGGTGGGCATGTCATGAATACATTGCAGCCATGTATATTCAGAGGTATCCGGTATATTGCCTTAAACATGGCCATGTTCAACAAGATTGAGCAGAACCTGCATGACGCTTGAAAAGCCTATCATCTGTACTGATAAGTGATTGCTGCGCCGTACGCGTTGGCAGGCCGGAGATGATGTCCAAAGCCTTTGCTGAAGACGTTGCACGTGGAAATGTGCAGCAAATTACCCTCATGACGTGTGGAAGACGAACTGTTGTTGCTACGGTGGTGCAAGAGAATCTCAAGTCCGATGTTGTTAATAGACTGGTGCCAATGGCAAACAACATCTTCGTACAGCCCCTTCCGCCAGTTCACGAAGACCCTATTGCGAACGATATTTCGAGGATTCCCAATATCATGAAACAAATTCAGGTATGGATGCGGGAGTTCGATGGTTTATTTGCTATGCTTCGCTGTCTTTTTTCCAAACGCCTTGCTATTTTTGGGTTTCTCAATGCCGTATACATGGTCGACTGCCTTGTCCAACCCCAAGAATCATGTATGTTTGTGGTCTGATGACTTTTCTACATCAGCGGAGAGATTCTCAGTCCATGATATGAGCGAATTCGATTTACATCCAGGTGTTTTGTGGTTATCAGTATGAGACGTTCCACAGGATGCTTGGCCGAGCTGCACATAAGGTGTGTAGAATTGCATGCAACGCTTTATGGGATACTGCAGGACAACTGGGACAGTGGAGCGCACTTGAACAACATGTCAGCTTGGATGTTTGCAAGGTCGCTTGCTGAACGCGTTAAGGCGCGGCTTGACAAGAACCTCCATTCCGATCAGATGCTGGATCTGCTCATAACCGGTCAGGAGGTATGTGATCGAACAGCTGCACTGCGCGTATTGGTGAAGACACTTCAGCACAGAAAATGGATGCTACAATTACCCTCAAAAGTGATCCATGAGCGTCAAGTGTTTTTGGTGTGATGTTGCAATAAACTCCGTGATCAAACATGAATTAATGTTTCCCAGCACCATGCATGGAGACGCTAGTCTATGTGTGATGGCTGGGGTTCCAGGTGAGCCTTTGGGCTGGGGAGCAATTTGCGTCGGATCTGCACATGTGCTTTCCTGGCCTGCGTATTCAAACGATGTCAGCAAATAAGGGTGGGTCCTTGAATTCCTCGCTCAGTCTTCGAACTATTGAAGGCACTTTGTGCATGTAGAGTATTTTAATCCAAGCTTGCCTCACTGTGTAGCAAATCCACTGATCTCAAACACAGAATAACTGTGGCAGCATGTCAGCAACTAGCACTATGGGATTGACAAGAAGTTGGATACGTAGAAGGAACAACATGCAAGGACTTTTTGATTTCATTTCAATTCAAGACCACCAAAGCTAGCATACCACACAACTGAGTCGCTGTGCTTCCATTGACACTGCAACAGATACAATCCATCTGGCTCATTCACAATAATTGCTCTGTTCTCGCATGTTTATCATGCGGTGCAAAAAATTGAAAAATATCGAGACGCTCAGTGCTTCATCCATGAACAGGGAAGGGACAGTTCCAAGCTGTTTTTTCGCCCCTGATTCTTGCTCTCCTGCGATTTGCCCACAGACGGTGCATCCTTGAACAGATAATACTCTGTCACTTGCAAACTAAGTGTCTTTTTGATTCTGCATGCTACCCTAGTTTCACACCTCCCTCGGTACCTCGTGTGCAGTGTTGGCTCTGTACGGCCTGGACTACAATGCAGCCGCCACCGGGTTTCAGTTCAATAAAGAGTCTCCAAACATCTCTGGAGCAGTGGTGCTGGTAGTGTCGCATAGCGGGGGCACGTTTGCGCCGCTGGCAGTTTCCAAGATGCTTATCTCGGTAACTCGCAACATATTTACCGTGTCCGGAGACTGGGACACACAGATCAGCCGTGCTATTCGGGAGCAGGCCACTGGCGTGTTTCAGTCTCGTGTCATCACCACAGACGCGGGAATCTTGCCTGCGGAGCCTTGCAGCTTGAGCCTCATCGCCACACATCAGACTCTTACGCAGTTGCTGCTGTACATCATGAGCTACTTCTTCAGTTTCGTGGATCCTGCGGTCAATGTGCGTATGGCTCGAGTTTGTTTTTGTGTTTCATGTCTCTCCATAGGGGGAATGATAGCCATCCATTTAACAGTCTCTCGTGTGACGATTCGATGATCAAATTCGACCTGCTATCATGTCGTGATGTGTACATCATTGGCCAAGGTGCAGACGCAAGGCCTCCACCTCGCTTTTTCATCAGAACAAGCCGCCGCCCATCCCGCTGGGCCACTTGGCGTGCGTATTTCCCTTGCTTATTGCGTTTTTGGTATGGCTCTGTATGGTAATACGAAAAACCTTAGCTGGTAGCGCTGCTTTGGTCATTCGTCAGACATGTGTGTGGTGATGTGCCGGCCCTTGCCAGATGATGTAAACCAATGCGCTGTTCCACCTCCACAGAACTTGGACTGCCGGCAATGCCAACTTCAATCTCAAATACAATGGAGAGCACATACCTATCAGACGTGTTCATGTTTTGCATGTTGTACAGGAAGCAACTGAGGCTAGTTTCTACAATCATGACATGGAGGAGCTCGTAACAATGAATGCGAACAATGTCGCTTGCATGGAGGAGATTGTGGGATCCAATGCACACGGCGACAGCTGTCCATCCAAGTTGTCCAAGTCTTTGCGGAATCAGGGCCGCGTCTGGAGTCAACACATTCTTGAGGCACCCATCTCGTGGATCCTGAGTTTTGCTTACATCGTGGTGACTGTTGTGTCCAGTTTTCCATGTACGCACGCATTGGGAATTTCCGACTTAGAATCATCCGGCGCCTTTTGAATGCACACTGTTGGCACTCTTCGCAAATACAAGCTATGAGAGGTCAAGTTTTGAGCTCTGATGCTAGGTGCTTTTGCGCACCACGCACTGCAGGTGTGATGGATACACATACTAGCCTGAGACATGTGCTTTCACTACTGGTTCAAGATTTCGTATTCGCAGAGGTGTTGGTACACCGTTTTTGCCACTGTATAGGCTCTTATCATTTGGAGAGGATATCTTGCATGAACAGCGCAGCAACTAATGCACGTGCGGCCATCTTCTCTTTGTCATGTTGCATGTGCAGTGGTCTATGGTATTTGCACAATATGCGGTGCGGACAGCCTTAGTGTCTGGCCAACATTGTCAAGGCTGGCGCTTTTATTGGACAGCCTAATATATGCATTCTTGCCTCTTTGGACAACCGTCTTGGTTCGCCTCATCCAAGGTCGTCATTGGCTTCATCGGCTGGGAACTCGGGCCATAGTAATTGGAGATGTTCCCTGGGTAAGCCACATTTCTACGAACTCTTTTTGTCAAGTTTGACCGTCTGAATTTGTGTGGATGGTTTGCTGGCTGCAATGTTATCATGTTCACATGTAGAACGCGTGGTTCACCTGGGGGTTATGTCGTTTCCATTCCGGTGTTGTTTAATTCAACCTACCGCCCAATGTGGGCTCTTTCATTTTTGATTGAAGCAATGCATAAGCACATGGTTGTCATGTTTGAATTATGTTCAAATCCTTTCTGCCTGATGCAGGGTGCAGTGCTGTGTCTTCATCTTGATCTGTATCCCATGAAGGGCTAGGCTTGTTATCAGGACCCCTTGCTCAGCCACCTTCATCAACAATCGTCTAGACTGAAGATATATTTACACCCAATATTCAATTCTTGATTGCAAACTTGCTGTGCACAAGCTCGCCCCGTTGCAGGTGAGTCAGAGTGTGGATCAGTTCGTAAGCAAGCTCTTTGCGCGGTCGTACAGCATTTCTACGCCCCATGTGTACAGTGGAAATCCTGTCGACCAGTTGGTTCACAAGTTCACTCACCGCGTGTCGCGAGGCACGCTGCTTGCAGTCGGCAGGCCAGATGGCCGTTGCAATGCTCTCGCCGGAGCTGAGAATGCTGTCTGTCTAGCTGGTGGGTTCCCGAAACCTGTAGCCAGCAACATGCTTTCCAGCTTGCGGCTGTGAATCTTGTGGTTTTCCAAATATCGTGCTGACAGGGCATGCAAATGCAACATGTGGTAAGTTGGTAGAGATTGTGATTGTGGAAACATGAGGTAACTGCTTTGTGCAAGCATTTGGCATAGGTTCTTCGTCCGTGGATTGAAGCATTCCTCCACAAGACTGCTTCGAGGGCTTGAGGCGCTCAGCGCCGGAATAGACGTCTCATGATATGATAGCGGAGGTGAAATGCTCATGGACAATCGATCTATCCGCTTAGATGATATCTGTTCGCATGAATTTGATTCCGTGGTTGTTAAAGCACACCACTCGGACTGTAACACCATGTATTGTGTCTCAACATCAGGGAAACATGCGACATGGGTACGATAATCAGTGTCTGTTGATAATCCATTCGTTTGTGTGTGTGCGTGTGTGGTGTGTGTGTGTGTGTGTGTGTGTGTGTGTGTGTGTGTGTGTGCTTGCCAGCTGCCTGTTGTCGGACGAATGCCATATTATTCTTTGCATTTTTTTGTGAATCTTTGACACCCCTCAAACTCTGCATCTGCAATTGAAGGCGGCGGTTTGGGCGTTTGCTTTTCAGTGAATCAAGCAAGCTCAATTCAGCATTTGGGGGTTTGTTGTGAGAGCGTCACTGTGGGCCACAACAAATTCAAGCTACCGCTATCGCAGGAGCACATCGTGCTGCATGGTAAGGCCGGCGCAAGCATTGTTTGATGCAGGGGCGTTGCAATGGCAGGATTGTGTACAATGCTGTTTGCATGCATACATCATGTTGTGATGTATGTGCAATTCTCTTTCAGAATGTTGATGGCCGCTCAATGTTTTGATTAGTGGTTCGGTAAGTAGGCGTCGTAATCTAGGAACACAGGCTTAGAGTCAACTGCTGCTAATGGAAAAGCATTCAGTACACCCTAGATTACACAGATTGCCGACATTGATAGTCTGGATTGCAAACATGCTATCATGAGCGTGATGTGGAACAGGACAATTTATCATCATTCATGTGCGAACGCTTTCTAAACATGACTTTGTGACACGTTACATGCTCCGCTTACATGCGTACCTGCCACCCTTCCCTCTATGTCTAAATGGAATGTTCAGACCATGGCCGCCCGACGTTTATCTCCGAAAGAATCATTGCCAACAGCTTGGACAAGGGAATAAGCCCATCCACAATCATCGGCTTGCTTCAGAACATCAAGGCAACAACAGATCAGGACGACATGAGTCCTGGCTCTGGTCATGGCATGGAGATGTCTCCGGATTTGACATCTCGAAGCTTGGAAGCTCTCACGCCTAACGCCTCGATGAAGCGGTCTGGTTCTCTGCTGGACATGCACGTGGAGCAGAACAAGTACAAAGTCCGTTCTTCGAAGAGCGCACGCAGCTTGGACGTCAATCAGGACGCTCCGGAACGCACGGCGTTTGGCCGAAAGCTGCAAAACCTGTTTCCGGGTATGTTGTCATGTCCCGAGCGCAGAGTGTGTTGTCCTGACTGTGATTTTTCTTGTTACCTCGTTTCTGCATGACGGTTGCGTGCTATTGACCTAGGGGAGCTGAAATGTGCTGCTGTACTGAATTTGGATGATAATTTAGCGCGGAACTTTTGGATGTGCACGCTGTTAAACATGTTGGCAACTGTAACTTGTGGTGCGATTTGTCCTGGTCCTTACATCGCAACATAATCATATTTCAGCTTCATCCAAAGAACATGATACCATATTGGTGTTGTTGCAAGTGTTGCGTATCCCGCAGAGGACTCGCCTTCTGAGCTGATGGAGAAGCAGGCCCTTCCGCAACGCCTTTATGAGAGTCGGATTGCATCAATGCAACGCTGCGTTGCCTTCATGGTAATGTTTCATGAGATGGGTCGCCGGGTGCAGCAGTTCTGGCCTGCGGTTTCATGTGGGTTGTTAAAGTATGACATGGACAGAACGCAATCCATTATGCGCATCGCCACCACCGCCTCCCCAGTCTCGGGCATGGATGTGCAAGAAATGATGCTGCAAAATGCCATCAACAAGCAGATGGCCAAAACGATGGAGGTGCGTACGTTGAGCACACACGCCATGTGATAGATTGTGGCGTATGTTATAGGCGTATGAATATAGATAGCAAGCTATATTCAGACCTGCGATGAGGGATTTCAACACCACTCGATGCAAGTATGAAAATTAGAATGCCTGCATTGAGTCTTCATAGATATGCATGAGATCTAGAGGTATCACGACAAGTTTTTTGCACACACACATTCTTATACTAGCTGTTATACACCTTGAGGTAGGCTTCTCTAGAATATTGAGGTACATAGACAGCAGGATTGCTGGGTTTTGCATGATTAGCTCTCTTTGTTCATGCGGATGACTTCATTGTGCTGTTTTTGTTCAATTGCTGTGGTTCCCTTAATAATTGCATCAGAACACATCACATGTACATACTCTACAGTGTACACACACTTGAAGGAATGACCGGACTCAGTCATTGCTTGAATGGTATTGGGATTTCATATTTTCAGACGGTGATTCGTGTGGCAAAAGTGTGGCGAAAGGTTGCGCAAGAAAGTGGACATCGTCGGATAAAAGAGCAACTGAAAAGTATTTTATCCAATAGCCCAGCACGACCATCTCCAATCGAAAACAACTGAACAACTGGTCATAAAAAATGATGATCACTCAAGGACGCTGAAAGCCATCATTTCGATCAGCTCCATTCAGCTTGACGCGATGCTCGCAGACATCGCGAGCTAAGGACCATCCTGGGAGCTTCAACCACCTCTCAATCTGTACAATTTGTTTTGAGCGACACAGGTTTCATTGGTACGTTTTTTTCGTAGTTGCAGGTTCCATTGGTAGGCATTTTCAGTAGCTAAGATTGCTGTGTCATCAAGTCATCACATTTGAGATCACCTCCCAACGGGCACATTGCATGCCCGCAATTTTTCCGCAGATGAACGATGCCATCGAACAATGCCATGGTTCTACAACAATTTACAATTACGCTGACGAATTTACAGTGTCCGTAATATGTGTAGCCATTTTGTATTGCGCATTTTAGAAAATTGATCGTCTTACATCCTGCGCAGTCCTTTGAAAAAAAATTCCTGCCCTTGTCCAACATCGACCAAGCAAGGTTTTCATGGGGAAATTCCCCTATCAAATGATTACAGTGATCTCTTTCTAAATGTATTTGATGTTATAGATTGCGAATACTCATTTTGGTACATGTAGACGACCGCATTTCGGATGAAAATAGGGACAGCATCAGGTTTATCATTGCATTCTCTAGGCGATGCTTATTTGTCGCTCCTGTACTGCTTGTACATACATCTCTGTATCCGACTGTATATGTATGATACAGACTTGTTTCATATGGATTTTCACGGGTCGGCACTATCTGGGTGCAGATGGTTAGATACGTTCTCCTTGGACCACGCAATCTGTGGGTT
>NHOP01000864.1:0-12632 GCA_018697155.1 Pyramimonas parkeae | reverse complement strand
GGGGGGGCTGGCCCGGAATCTTTCATTGTGGCTAGATGAAATGAGCCTTGTGTGTGTGTGTGTGTGTGTGTGAATCGTCAGCCTGTCCCAGCCACAGATAGAATACGCCCACACATGCAGAAGGAATCTCAGGTGCAGTCAATTTGTCAGTTTCACAAAAAGCCCACACATGCAGTAGGAATCTCAGGTGCACTTTCGAGGGTGCTCGTTCGCTGATGCGAGCGGCTCGGTGTTGTGCAAAGTGCTGGGACTCTGAGGGCCACACCGGTTCTGCCGACGACTGGTTTGGTGTCTCAACACGGCGTTCCTGAGCAGCTGTTTCAAACACACCAAACCAATGAGGAAGCCCAAACCTGGCTGGGCAGGTCAAACACAATAGTTTACAAACAAAACCGGGCATTTTCGCTGCAAGACTGCTCGAGTTGTACGCATGCACTTTCCACTGCTTGATGACTCGTGGTGCCCGGTACCTTTGGACTGGCACGACGCCCGGCCGCGCGCACCAGCTCCATGATGCTAATGTAGAGAACTTTGCTGCCCCCGCCTGCTGCATCCATACAAGGAGGTACTTGCCAGTTGCGCGCACCTGCTGCTCTGGCGCTCAGCGAGCACTCGTTGGACGCGTCGGGGCCCGCTCGTTGCCGTATCTTGGTGCTCGCGCCCGAGAGATAAACGTGTTGGGAAGCGGAGGTGCTAGGGTTTCGTTTTGCGTTGTTTTTTCACAGACAAATCACTGGGTGCGCAGACCTCGGTTTTGCGCGGGGTGTTGCTTGCGCTTCCCGAGCTGGCGAGCATCCAGGACCAAACTCTCTACCCGCCAATAGTCTGCTCCGCTCTGCAACCATATGTAAGCAGCGCCTTGTTCAAAAGTTTAAACGGAGGTTTGAAGTGTTTCGAGAAACCAACAGTGTTTGCTCTAAAGGCAAGCCGAGTTGTTCTGGCTGGCAGGAGCAGAGTCGAAGTACCCAGCAGCTCACGGCGGGTGCCTCCCCGGCCACCGCGCCGCTACGCCCGATGGCCCCCGAGCACGAGGAGGCATTGTCATGCTTTGCACTCGTCATGTCCGCAACTGCAGCAGCAGCAACGCCATCATCCCCGCACCGCAGTGTCCCCTTGACTGCTCCAGGTCTCGCGGCAGGATCCAAGACGTCGCCTCGCTGCCTGCGGCTACAAGTACGGTCGTATCAACCGGTGGTCCGTTGGAATTGTGTTGTGCTTTGTGCTCTCGAGCCCCCAGTTTCAATTACAACATGAGTGCCACGTGCATCCCAGACACCGGAGTCGTGTCAGCAGCAGCACTCCCGTGCTGCTTTCGGCCCTGGGCCGCAGGTGGATGCTGACGAGGAGGTTGCTGCTGAGGAGAACTGGGACTGTGAAGCGGCGGCGGAGTTGGTGGCGGAGGCGGCGCAGCGCATGCTTGGGAGGCGGCTGGGGAGTGTGGGCCCGGACAACGGCGTGGGCCACCAGTTTCTGTACACCGAGCAAGCGCAAGAGTCCTGCGTGACCACCTCAGCCTCCCTGGTCGCAGCGATCCGGCTCCCGCAGTATCAAACCTACATCCGCAAGGTAAGAAAGTTCTGCACACACGCTTCTTGCAGGGTTGCCGCCAGGTTTGGAGCCTGGCAGGCAAGAGACTTGTATGGCCTGGACTGTCCGCACGCTGATGTGAGATCATGCCTTAAAAACGGTTACCCTTTGCTGGGCGGGTTGATGTTGGCGATGCTCGAGTGCTGCAGCTGGCCTCGTACCTGCACAGCCCCGCCCGCCTGGAGCATATCCTGCAACTGGTGAGCCATGCACTCGAACGTGCAGCTCTCAACCATAAAAACTTTGCCATGGCTTGTGCTGTGCGAAACTTGAAGGAGTGGCCAAATATAGACTCTTGTTGGTACCATATGCGATGGCCAGATGCTGAGTTTCATGCTGAAGATTGCGATGGTACTTAGTATCTCATGCCCCTCAGCTTCAGGTGTCAAGTTTGAAACTTGTTGCAGATTTGAAACCACGTCTGTAATCTTGTTTTGGATACAAGCGCGTTTACCAGCACTTGTGTTGAGACGCTCGCAATGGTTTTCTCATCTAACCTGTTTACGGCATAGTGCTTGCAGCCGGTGGAGGAGCGGTCGGACGATGAGCACGAGTGCGTCCTGTCCAACATCGCATTGCTGCAGGTGGTCCCTCCCTCTACACAACAAGCGCACCAGCATGTTCCCGTGCTTGTTTTTATCTCGGCATGTGAACGTCTGTTGTGAACCCTCGGCACAGGGCACTACAGGGATTGGCTGACTTGGATCCCGTCTGCTGTGGGCACTGTAGTTCTTTGAAGGTTGGCCGCTGGAGGACGTCGCGCGCCTCGCTCGGCTGCTCCTCTTGCAGAAGGTGCCCCCCCAAGTCGCGATTTGCAAGCAGGAGACAAAGCCCCAGGCACTGTTCATCGTCGCGCTCGGCCAGTGCTCAATATATCACCGGCCCAAGGTGACGGGGACTCCTAAGGAAGCACTGCGGCGGCGGCGCAGCAACTGGGCCCAGCAGGCGGTGGCGGACGCGGCGGAGGAGGAGGTGGAGGATGGGGGCAGCGGTGGGGCCAGCCCACCTTTCATGCATATGGACAACCCTTTGTTGACGCGCCGTGCAGTCAGTTACGCTTACAAGTGTGGCATGATTGTTGCAATTGCCAGCTTGAGGACCCAATCGCCGCTGCCTGGAGCCCGAGAAGCGTGCCTGTTGTAAGATGTTGCGAGTCCAGCGTCTGGGCCGTTGCCTGAGTAGCTCTTTGCAACAAGCAAATCTGTTCATTGTGTGATGAGTGCTTCCATGGACGCCGCCTGAAGAGAGAATCAAGAATCCTAGTCTGCTGTCATACTGCGAGTTATATCCGGAGTTGCACGCTTGCTATGACACATCTGCTACGTAAGACTGGAACCTAACCCAGTGTCAATGCTGGCTAGGCCAAGACATTCAACGACTCTCGTGCCACTGACATTTGCCCCTTAAGCTTCGGACGCAATCTTCTGGATACTATTGAAATAAGCGCTGCAATCCAAATTTGTGAAGGCCTCAATATTGACTGAAGAAACACACATTTGAGATGCGTGTGCCTTATGTCTTTCTCCCCCATCGTGCAACCATAGCCTGGCTGTATGACATCGCGCTGCTGGCCGTCTTGGTGAAGCAGTTGCTCGTGTGCAGTGAAATACGACACCAGCAGTTCTGGATTGTTCTCATGTATCTTCATATTACGAAAAGAAGAGCTTGCGGAACTTATAATTCGCATGTGGGGTGAATGCAATTGCTGCAGCACACAAGCTCTCACCAAGATGCTTTCCGGGAGCACGGTGCGCACCTAGGCCTGACAAACCTCCTCCTTGGGCCTGGCGTGCATTTGAACGTAGGCTTCAGCTTCTGTGTGCGGGAATACTCACACAGCTGGCGATGTTGAGAGCAGTCGAGGATGGAGCGAGAGCTGGTGCAATTGCGATTTGGCCAGTAACTCAGGCGGTTGAACAGCATCCCCCTTCCACCGCCATGGTTCTGCTTGCAATTTGCGTCCGAATGTTTTCACAGCACAGCAATGTCGGCTCTGAGGCACGGGTTGCGGTGCGGTTGAGGCCCAAGGCTGCAGTTGCATGTTATCGGGTGTCATTGATTGGTTGGGGGTGCCACGGATGCAGCACCATGTTTCAGAAGGCTAGCGGTGCCGTGGCGGCTGCATCTGCCTTCTCAGTGCACGATCTCCAGCCTGTGGGCCGAGGTATCTGCTGCCTTGACAGACCTTGAGCCATGGGTGGACGAGAACCAGGCATGGCCACGACGAGTGTGTAGCGGGTCCATCATGTCACCTTTGAATATGAGAATGGCCTATTCGTAGATGATGGCACACCGGCCTTGCAGCTCTGACGCGACAATGACGCCGAAACTGTGGATGTAGATCTATGGGAAATGACCTTTGCCCAATGGGCACGGTGCCGTCGTCAATGTGCCAATTGCTGATATTCATTGCATTAGCTGTTTCGTTTACATCGCGATAGTTGTCTGCAACAACATGTGCACCAGGATGAATCTATTGTGTAAAGTCCATGGACGCTTCTCGTCCGAAGATTTTGACCCATGGATTCTACCCATACCGAATAGCCGGATCTTTGTGTGGAGGTTTTTTCATACACAATCGATTTCCGGTGGATGAGCTAGGTATGATGATCCATTGCTAAGATTTGTGCGTGGTATCTATGTGTCCACAAGTACATCTTGGTGACATTTAGATGGACTACTCGACCACTCTCTACACCTCGTTGCTTGTCAAGTGTGGTGATCTGTTCTCAACCTGCATAGGCTCATTAAATATCAATCCATAAGTTTTAGGATACCAACATTTCATTATACGGGTGCAGTATGCAGCCCTTGCTTCATATGCTCCCGTGTGCCTTCAATTTATCCTGTTCATGTGGCGACTCACTTTGCATCTGGATGCAAACCTCAAATTGCTCATGGTTCCCGCCAAAGTTTACTAGGTTTGACCAACAATTTTTGTGTTGGGATTGCAAGCGTAGATCCTCGAACGGGGCATGTGTTCTATGAAGCCATCAAGCATGTGACGTCCAAGGTGAGGCATTGGCACTCCGAGTCAGCCCCCTTGAGCAAATGTTGTGATTTTTTTCACCCTGCAGCCTTGACTTTGGGCGCAGCGTACAACGGAGCCGCGCTCTGAAGTATGGCTGTTGGTGCCGGTTGATGCCACAGGAGGTTGCCAGGGAGTACGGCACGTGGACCGGGACTGTGCACCGTGGGCAGTGCTGGGGGAGCACGTGCCTCGAGACTAACTCCAGAGGCTACAGGTGTGAGGGGCCTAGCGTCCCCACGACGCGCACGTGATCGAGTCTGCGTGTGTGCCAGCAGGAGGCTTGTATAGATTTGATATCATACCTGAGCAGGCCAGTGACCCTCTTGCAGCTTGAATGGTGGTCGAGTGACTAAGACAGCGGCCCAATCATCGTTATTATTGGCATCCTCGGCTTGTTTAGGAGAAGCCAAAGTGCTTCTCCTAAAGTTTGTGAACTCCGTGTTACGGTAAGCGGTTGTATTTCGTGTGGTCATCAGGCTACGAGCTTTGGCAACAGCTTTCACATCTGAGGTGGTCTGTCGCAGTCTAGCTGCTCCCACGACTTTGGCGCTGATGATCCGCAGATAGTTGAAAGTGTTGGGAGGGTCTGGGCACACCTGGCGCGGTGTGCACTCAAGGGATTGACGGGCGGGTGCATGTGTTGCCCCACCCCCCAGTGTGGTGTCGGATGAAGAGTGCCTGCTGCTGGTTCTGCCGAAGCAGTTCTACCACCAGCTGCGATACATGCTACGGATCGACCTACCGAAGTCGCTCCTCTCCAAACAACTCACGGAGCATCTGGTTCTTTTGCTCAACGTACACACCTAGTTCCACCATCTCTGCTTTGGTCCATCCAGCTTTTCACAGGATAAACCCAAACATTGTTTTGTTTGCAAGCTACGTAGATAACTGCATGGTCTACTTGTGGTTGGTTTTGTTTCCATAGTACCCCTACGCTATGAACAAATGCATTTTCGTGTTGCTTGCGTGTTCTAAGTTTGATGCCAGTACAAATTCAAATGTAATTTCTGAGCAGGGCAATGCCATCATCATTGTGTGCAGCGTGAACTTGATTGACGCGCTGTTGGCGTTGTACTTGCATAGTCCTTATTTTGAGCTTGCATCACTTTTTCCTTGATGTCTTGTTAATCCAGTCAGTGTGTGTGATTGTTCAGGGATTGGTGCGCGAGGTGGTTGATGGATCACCTTTTTTTTTCGGCGAGAATCTATGGACGTTCATTCTTTTCTTTTCGTTCCCAGGTTTGGGCTTAGTTGCGTAAAAGGGCACCATGCCAACATATTATTAAAGCTTCATGCGTTCTTTCGCGAGGAATGTTTTTGTGGCAAGTAGAGCTTTACCAGGTTGTTGCAGTGCCATGCTTGCATCTCCCTGCCCACATGTGATGGACGGCCATTCATGGCACTGCTCGGATCGCAAAACGAGGATTGCCAGAGCACTCTGCATGATTTACTTTGATGTCCTATGTGCATGAGCAGAAGTGTGTACAGTTGGCTAGTTCGAGCCGAGACTGGGATTTGGGAGGATATGTATTGGATGGTGGGAGGTGTTGCGCAGACGCCTCCAGAGTCGCGCAAGCGCTCGCAAGTGCAAGCCATCAGCGAAACTGTCAAGCACACCCAGCTCTTCTCCAAAATCCAGGTGCGCGCCCCGAAGCCGCTTCTCAATTACTATCCAACTGTGGGCCGAAAGTACGTTGGCAACTTTGTTTCACTGCCCAATCCAAGAAATGAATGTGTAGCCGTTGATGATCGTGCAATGTATCTTGCATTCCCATGTTGTTGATCTTGAACATGTTCGTGCAAGGCCTGCAAATTGTTTGACAAGAAATGTGTGCAATGGTGCGCTGCTTTGATCATCTTGCATACTCCTGTCACTTGTTCAAGGATCGACGGATTAGTGGCACATTGTGCCCGCTTTCTTTGGCATCGCTCTTCTGTTGTATCCTTGTTCTCTGACTCAAAAGTATGCAAGGACTTGACGTTCTAGAGGTCTGTTTCTTGGATTTCCATATGGGTAACCGTTTCCATGTGCAGGATGACACGGCAATGCACCTCATATGCAAGCACGCCTCGTTCCTCTCAGTGCAGCCTGGATCTGTCATCGCACAAAGAGTGAGACAGATGCAGACCTTTTGTTTGTGTTCGGTTTGCCTCATTCTGCGAGCTATGTAGCTTTCAAGTTGGTTTGTGTTCTGCTGGCTGGTACAGCTGTAGCGTAAAGGATGAGCCTTGTGCCTTTGTTGTACTCATACAACAATCAAGCAAACACTGCATGACTTTGGATGCGGGACTTGATTTGGAGCCTGCAAAGGCGCTGCGCTCAGGGACAACGTACCATTATATTCTCATGTAGAGACGTTAACTTGTGGGATGAGCACTCTGGGTTTCCACTTCAATATTCTGAAGATAGGTGCGCTTATGTATATTTCTCCTTCAGGGTGATGATGTGAATGCCTTTTACTTTATCCTCGACGGCATTGTGGAGGTGGAGACCAGTAGGCATTGGCCGTCCAGCCATCCCGACGTGCCTACCATGTCTGCTCAGGCCACGTCAGAGGATCAAATACTGGCCGGGACAATGCTGGAGGGCCCATCAACTCCATTCTCTGAGGCCGCCTCCGACTCCGAAGGGTGCATCAGGAGAACCGCGCTTTTCATGCTCCTATGCCCTTGCATGCTCTTAGTCCTGCTTGTTACCTTCAACCGTTCAAATGGAGCGTATGTCACATATTGCCTGTTCCTCGTCCAGAATCTGTGTGTCAATATTGAGCCCCCGGTAGCTCTCGTGTTGCGATAAAAGGGTCAGTTGAGGACTTTTCAAGTGGTTTACGTCATTGGGTATGCCGAGACGAAAGCCAACTGCAATGTTTCTTCGGATACATGATGTGCTGTCACCCAACACCCTTGATCCACATTACAATAAAGCTTGCCAGCGCGGAACCAGGCTATCCTTGCTCCGACGACTTGAAGCGGAATACAAGGCGTGGTTTGTTGCGACGATTGTGAGGACAAGTGAGAAGCCGCCCGCCACCGGTTCCGCGTGCGTGCAGCAGACAAGCTACCGCCAAGGGCAGCAGCGGCTCATCCTACGCAGGCGATGGTGCGGTGAGTGCGGAGGTGGGGGCACTGGCCTCAGAGGCGTCGGGCGTGGAGGAGGGCCCGCCCAGAAGGCCACCAGGTGGCCGGCGCAGGGACTCGGAGTGGGCGGAGCACACCTCCTACAGAGGTGCGTCCACTTGGTGCAAAGGCCCTCTTCAAAATGGAAGCAGTTTTCCAAACAAGACGCTCGCCAGCCAGCACCCTGCTGAGCCAGCACCCTGCTGAGCCAGCACACTGCTGAGCCAGTACCCTGCTGAGCCAGCACCCTGCTGAGTCAGCGGTGGTAGCATTGTTGCAAACGATACAGCACCCAAGAAGCAAACGCGCGATGCTGGCTGACGGGCACCATCCCCTGGCTCGGGGTCTGTAGCATCCCATGTCTGTCTGCCCGCCCAACGGTGAGTTCTCGTACTCATCTCCTGTCTCCTCAGAGGATGCGGGCACGCTGACTAAGCATTGTCGCCCTGCTTTGTTGACCCAAAGGAAACAGAGGTTTGCTGCCTTGCGGCGAGACAGCCTACCCTACACTTGGCATCCTATCCTACCCAAGGCATGAAGTTTCTACCGATGGCATCATTCATTGGGCTTAAAAGATCTTGTACGAGTTCTGATGCCCAGACAATAGATCAAGTGCAAGGTTGTGGGGAGATGAGCAGGCGCCGGTCAAAGTTTTGGGTCTAAACTACACAGCGGGAGCTCGGTACAGTACGACTGCACCCTCACTGCTTGGCGCGAGTGCAAGCTGTTGGTGGTGGACAAGGTGCGGGCGGGCGACTCCTGTGGACTCAACGCCATGGTGGCTGCGTAAATGCTGTTTCCGCTTGATTGTCCAAGGGTGGCACATTCCTGTGCACTCAGGGAATGATTTCACAAGAAACTTGAGACTTTTCAACATGCAAGCCAAGCACGTCCTCTCCGGTGGATGATTGACATTCCAGTGTCTTCAATACGTGGTGGACTTCCGAATGGGCACATCGTGCTCTTTTTTTGTGTCTGCAGTAGCTTAGACCACGCATGCGTACTAGCTACGTGCGAAGTTCTTTTGAACCACCAGCCAGCATGGCCTTTGATCAATTTCGGCCGAGGCGATCCTACCTGTGTCGGGGCTCAAACATAGGATGCCCCACATCAATTCCACAAGGCCCTACCAACTAGGCCACCTGCAAAGTTCTTACACATTTTCTGTAGCAGAGGCTTCAAACTGGGCTGAGGGCGTTACTTCATCAATTTGATGTGTTATTTGGTGTGTTGTGATGTACAATCGCGTTTGATGACCGTCTTCAGGATGACTTCTTGACCCTCACAAAGGACGCGTTGACCATCGAACTGAACAAAAACACCGACTTTCTCCAGACGGTGCCGCTGTTCAAGGATCTCCCTCGGCATCTTGTAGCCACGCTATGCCAGACAATGAAAAGTGTGTCGTTCAATCGCTTCTCCAAGATCATATCATGCGGCGAAAGGGTGAGTGCATCCTTTCACTCGTTGTCTGCTTGTTGCCTTGGCACCAATACGCCTGACGCCTGATCAATTCATGGTCTCATTTGGGCTCGAGATCAACGGAACCGTGCAGACGTGTGATTCAAACGAATACTGATATCTTCAGACAGCCTGCGCGAGTTCAGTATGCCTGGTGACAAGTGCCCGTTGCCCCATGCGATGTGGATGGTGCACGCTTGCAGGGCGACTTCATCTACATCATCAGGTCGGGCGCGGTCAGCTTGGTAGCCCCCCTGGCGCGCTCGCCCTCCCCCACTAAGGAGCGGCCCCAGCCCGGCTCGAAGCACAAACACGCCTCCCCGCCGCGCACAGCGCAAACACCAACAAACGACCCCTTGTTGCATAGACCCCAGGTGCCATGACACAACCGCGGGCGTGATCTGTTACTTATTGGAATGCGTCAAATGCACTTCTCCCAATGTTTTACCGCACACAGACGGTTGTTGGTTGCGACATCCAATTGCAAGAAACGTACATTTTGTGTACAATTTAGCGGATTTTCGTTCAGAGCCGTGTATACACAAGTGTGCACGTATCCGCAATACACCGTCTGTATGCCGACTGGTACCTTTAGGACTGTTTTAGAATCAAGAATTGGACCTCCTTGGGCCATACTTTAGCTTTGCTGCAAAAACGCGGCCTGTGCTTTGAATCGCCATGTGTGCAACCTTCCAGATGCGAAGGGAGGTGCTGGCGCTGCCTCGCACGTATGATCCCCCTCTACAGTACTCCAGGGAGGCTCAAGCAGCGAGCCAGGAGGCGCGGGCGCAGCAAGACGTGTGCATGCGCACACACCTGCCCTCCGCCTTGGAGGTGGGCGTGCGTGGGCCCGGGCAGCTGCTGGGAGAGACGGCAGTGCTGGGCAAGGCCCCTGAGCCCTTGAGCGCGCTCTGCAGCACCGCCGTCGAAGCCTTCCAGATGCGCGCGGACGACCTCCTCAAGAGGGTACGAACGCCTACCCCGCTGAGGATGCATGGGTCAATTGCGTGCGGCCAATTCGGTAGATGCCAGTCACGCAGTTTACGTTGCAGCGTTGTTTTGGTGAATGGAGGTAGCTATCTCATCGGTATACACATAGGCACTGTATTTGGCCACCTAGAGTAGCCAAGAGAGGGGTAGAGGAATAAAGCTGTTTCCAGCATTGCTGAGATAGACTGTACTCCCGACGGAACCTTAATTCCGACATTTTTGAGCACGGATGGATGTTGTATTGTTCTTGGCATGTGATTCACCTGGCACTGATGGACAGCGCTACTTGCTTGTTTATTCAGTTGCCTCCTGAAGTTATGGAGGATCTGAAAAAGACGTTGGACATCAGCACCAGCTCGCATGCTGCGCGAGAAGGTATTTTGGTGTCCTTACCCTTCTCTTGCCTCCGTCGTAGAACCTGTTCATATGCACAGTTGATCAGAAGCCTCTCAAAGTTGTGAGTGAAGCCCGCCGAGTTTTCACACTGGGGCCTTCCATGTTGCACGCTCGATCAGCAATCAGCTCATGTACCTAGCATCAATTACGTATGATGCTGCAAATCAAGCACATGATTCAGTCGGCTCACACATTTTCTCTCAACAGCACGTACAATCTGCATGTGTCTCCAGTACACAAGCGCTTCTGGATGGCAGTATTCAGGTCTTTGAGAATCACGATTGTGTGTCACTGTTGCATAACCGTTGCTGAGCTTATCGCGAAGGGTGCCTGGTGTGTGCCTCTGTTGTTTGTCAGCCCAAATCAGATCTGTTCTCACCAACGGCGTACGCAGTCCTAACCCGCATGCCAGACGCTCCCCTCCCTCTCCGGAACACCTGGAGCTGCGTTTCAACCCGGGATGGGAGCTAGGCGCGCGCGTGGCAGTGCCCGGCACCTCCAGGCTCCACTCACGGGGCGGTTACATGGGCAGCAAGTCCTCTCCTGAGAGCTTGTCCACGGGATTTTCGCCGTTCTTGAAGGCGGACGGGAGACGCTTGTCCACCCATCAATCTGAGTTTGTGCCGAGAAGCGCCCCTGGCGTGGTGCCCGGCAATGGGCCTGGCAAGTGGAGGGACCAGCAAGAGCCTGGGCAGGTGCCGCGCCCGGTGACTCACGGGGCGGAGCTCTGGCCCCGCTACCGCGCCGCGGCGCATCCCTCCCCAAACACACCGGTGCAGGTGCTGGTGGTCGACCACGAGCAAGACCAGCTGGCTCCATCCCCGAGGCCCGAGGGCGTGCACTTCATGGGCCACACCGCCGCGTTCGACCCGACGCTGCTTGCCCCTCGCGTGCTTGTGCGGCAGAGTCCAGCACGCAGTGTAACGAGTCATAGGGCGGGTGGCCGTCCAGGAGGTGGTGCGTTGTGTGCGTGGAGGTTATGGATTTTTGTCTTGTGATTTGTGACAATATGATCAGGTTGTCAGTCTCAAGGGTTTGGTTCATGCCACAAGAGTTTTTTGGACAATGGGAGCCATTCTCGTCGACCTTATCCTGTCTTGACATCAACAGAGACGAGCAGAAGCATGCCCAGCGTCACCTTCGCCACCCCGCAGCGCGGTTCCATCCCTGGGGACATGTTCAAGAGCAACTGGAAGGATGGCGCTGAGCGAGCCACTGTGATGAGCGAGCTGATTCTATCCTGCCCAACGATGCTTGCTCGCCATACTACGCCCCTCGTGCACAACCTTTTGAGCCTGCGTCGGTGCGAATTCCGTGTGCAGTCGAGTCTCGTGCGTCGGCGCAGAATGAATAGTAGACAAGAAGTGCAACACCGCATACACACGAGATAGCACAGCCCAATGCTCACGGTCACCTGGTGCAGCAGCCAGTCCAGCGAATTTTCTCCCACCAGAAATTGAAGTGCCAGCCCCGTTCCCAGGCTTAGGGGACAGTAGCATCTTATCACACAAGTCCGCATGCAGCAATGATCCCAATTTTTCTTTCCTTCTTAAAGCCCTACTTCCTACTCGCAGTAGTCTGCTCTTCTACGGTGGGATCCTTGTTGGTCCTTCAATACGCAGGGCCCCAAAGCGCGTGGATGACGGCAACAAGCCCAAGACCTCCAGGCTGCTGGCGCAGGAGGAGCTAGTTCGCGGCTTTGAAGAGTCCAGCTTTCACGATGCGCTGGCGGTGTGACTCTTTGAACCAGCGCAGGAGGTTTCACCTCTTGGATGCCTGTGTACTTCTGATCACCAGACAAGCTCGGCGCATACTGTGCTGCTACGATAACTATGGACCGATCAATGCGTCCACCACTTGTCTGCAAGCCCCGAGCATGGCTGTTTTACATGTTCTTACCATGCGTTGACATTCGCTCGTTGCAAGCTTCCAAGACAATATATGATGACAAAGCGCAATCTACACATGTTCAGCCAAACCTTTTGGCTTGCTTGTGTCTCTAAGCTTAACATTCGAATTCGCCGGAAGTAAGTAAAGATCAAGGTGACCA
>NHOP01000863.1:0-12637 GCA_018697155.1 Pyramimonas parkeae | reverse complement strand
GGGGAGGGTGTGCGCCTGGCTTCCTGTTCAAACGAAGCGCGCAGGTTCCTGGGTCCTGCCGGAGCAATGGTGTGGGAAGGGATGCGCGGGATGTAGCACGCCGGCCTGGTTTGAGGCATCACCTCCGGGGCGTTGGTGAGGTCCGCCTGCGTCTGCCAGAGCATTGCCGCCTGTGACCGCCCGCCATAGAGAGCAGGTCTCACGTTCCCAGCGCCCGCTCGATCTGTTTTCAAAGGCGGAGGAAGATCATTGCTGCATCGGGTATTCGGATGATTGTGTTGTTGGGTATTCCAAATGTGGGGGATAGGCGAGGGCTTGATCCCGTCAGTCAGAGTTCGCTTCGGTAATGGTGTAGGGAACGATATTGTGGCATGCTAAAGTGAAGGACATGGGCCAGGAGGGATCACGAGCCACAATGCAGAATACAGTACAATTCACCATTGGAGTTTTGGTTTCGGATTTTGCATCAATTTTGCCATACCTTCGCGATGTATGCAGTTACAAAAGAATGGTGGCTATGTCAACATGCATTCCTTTGTGCGACAACCCTAAATCGTGGATATGGATGGATGGAATACTAACATGCACCATTTCGCACTCCACAAAACGCAACATGATTTGTGCGTTTTTTGCCCACATGATCCCCAATACTAAAACACACGCTGCACTTCTATGCCGTCATGACATGGCTCTCAGAAACAAGCAAACCAAGGCAGCCACGTCCATAAGAACAAGAGAATGCAAGAGCAACAGGACATGATCACAAAGCATAAGTTTGGGGCCAGCTTTCTTATTCTGAAAAGTGTTCCCCGACGTCCTCAGCGAAACAAAATTCTTGAAGGCCTTCAAACATCGCAATTCTTGTGTGAAAATTGCCTGCACTGTGCCGCCTTTGGTAGGTTGGGCCCAGATCCGATCTACTGTGCCCAACTCTTTGCTTAGTTCATGTATGCTGTCCAATCCAAATGAAGTGTGCCGACGACATTGACTCGTAGTCCAGCATTTGAGTGCAGGAGTTGATGGTGTGTGCATGTTAAGAGGGCAGCTGGCATACCTGGGCCTGCGTCTTGCGGCGGTGGCGCTGAACTGCGAAGAACCGTTTGAGCTCCTCCTCAAGTTCCACAGGCACCTCCCCCCCAACCACAAATCGGTCGTCTCCTATCACCACCCACTGACCCCTTCCGCCCTGCGCAATGTACTGACATCGACGAGAGACCCCGCCTCTGGAATCAACGTTTGCGCGCATGCTAACGTGAAAACCAGAGCTAGAGGTTCCTGATGAATAGAGAAGGAATAGACAGAAAGGCGGGACTCGCATTCCGCGGAGTGTATAACAAGACTGTCGCCTCAGCGAGCTCACGTACTTGTATTCGTCTGTGGTTGGCCTGCACTTGCACCAGCAGCTCCGCGTCGTGCAGCTTCCAGTTGTAGTCCACATTGTCCGTGGCCAAAAAATAATCCGAAGCCTCCTCCTCTTCCTCCTCTGTCAAAGGCTCGTAGCCTCCAGGAGCTCCAAAGGATGGGCGGTGGTTGAGGAGAAAGACTCGGTTCACCGTGGAGGCCTGCAGATACAAAGCGGAGCAGTTGCTACATTTCTAACAAACTTGCAAAGGGTCAAGGGGATAACTGGGTCAAGGGGCGCCCGTCGAAGGTGGATGGCTTTGTGTCCGAATCAATCGGAGTGGCTGGGAGCAACAGAACAAGACCACAGACAGCGCGGGTGCGGGGCAGGGTAGGAGGGCGACGGTTCCATGTTGCTATGCCCTCAAAATCGTGCTTTGTGAACACAAGAAAGGAAAAATGGGAACCAGTTAGATATGAAAGAATTTCTAGACTGTAGACTGCTTGAGTAAGGCATGTTAGAGCTTTGCGTCCATCACCTTTTGGGATGGGCTTGAGATTGAAAGCATTCGTGTTTAGGGCCGATCTTGGTGAATCGTCCGAAACTCAAACCGACTTTCTGGCACCCGGCCTACAACAGATGCCTCAATGGATGGGCCGCGGCGGCAAGCTGCTCTAGTCCTCACCTGGATTCCCGGTGTGGGAAGTTTCTTCATGGGTTGACGAGACGGCTTGCAATCATACATCAACTGAGTAGAGATTCTCAGCAACATCTTGTTCAAACCAATCGCTTTTCACATCATCTTCAAACAGCATAGAGTGTTGGGTCCAGAGTCCGGGTATGGGCAACGTTTGCTACGCGCCAGCATGCAGGCGCGCACCTGGTGCAGCATGGACAGCAGAGCAGCATCCACTCCCTCACCAGTGGCACTGTTCTCTCCTACCACCACAAACTCGGAGCCGTGCCGTCCAAATACAACTGCGCCGGGAACAATTGGCACCGCATGGATATCAAACAAAATATCACAGTGCATGCTAGCATGGGAGAGAGTCATGACTTATTTTGGGTTTTCCTTAGAGCATGCGTGCAGGAAGTGTAGCTTGGGTTATCAAAGAAACAACAGCCCGACGGACTTGGACACATGTGTACATACACAAACCTCGGAGATTCTTCAACAGACCAAGCTAACGCACCGGCATCCGTCTGTTAATCTGTCGCATGTTCGTTTCAAAAAGCCGTGTGCATTTCAGCAAGGCATTGAGACGGGGGAGGCGAGATTGGGTTTGCAGGATTTTCCGAGATGCGCGTTGTGGCATGGTGCGTGAATGTGTAGAGGGGCTCTCAACAGCAGTGGGATGTAGAGCTCGGTTCGGTTGACACGGCTCCCCTCCCAGATAATCACGGTCATGCCCCCATCGCAAAAAACACACCACATGTCACTTGCAAAGCACAATCCCACACTCCAGACGTTTACCAGCCCATCCTTGAAATCTGTGCGCCAAATCACAGTCACAGCACACGGCACAGAGTGTGGCGTGCGTCGTTATCCGAGTTTCAGGCCTCACGATGATTGCGCAAGCAAGTGATACAGGCGGCGCAGAATTCATTTGAAATTTCACAGACGGTACTCCTCGGACAACCACCGATTTTTGCACAAACTTTGCACATGGAAGCATCTTGGATTGCGGACATGGTATTCGAAACGTACAGAAATCGAAGAGTGAAGATGATCAACAAACGCACAAACACGGAACCTATGTCAAGAATGTGCCTGTTCTGACGGATAAATTCTGGGTGGGAGCCATGTGGATGCATTGACATTTGTTCATCATCACCCTGTATTTCCTCATCCCCAGTCAAACGCACACAACACATCACGCAGCGTAGATTTGTAGGAAAAGCATCTTGCTGTCCCCGCTGCTGCTTTTCGCATCATAGAAATGCAATGGTTCCGTGTGCTACCTCTGCTTGTCGAGATACTTCAGAGAAAACTTCAAACATACTAAGAAATATACTTGTTGAAGTCGCTGAGCCTGTCAGCATGCAGCATTTCGGACAAAATACCAGTATTGATAGCATCCAATACATACACATGCAAAGAAACACATACAAACGACAAACAAATCACAATATAATATCGCATAAGTTAATTTGGCATTGCTCCTGCAGAGCTGGCCTGTAGACTTTCGCTACATATGTGCTACAAGCACAGAATGCGCCAAGGGTGAACAATACAAAGTCTGCCACATATTACAATCTCACATGCTCATCCCGCGTAGAAACATGCCAATGATCTTGAACTTCATTTAGCCAACACGCCTGCCATCAAGAGTCTACATCCCCTTAACAGTCACTTCTTGTTCCTAAGGCACTCGCAAACAAAAATGATGGGCATGCTCTTCACCTGCTAGCTGCGGTGATACACAGCATGAATCGAATTAAAAGGGATGTGCATGTGCGTTTGTCCAACAGAAGTTAAGTATCAAACATCTCCGACTGTTTGATCTATTCCATGTCCCGATGGGCTGCCAGTTGATTCATATACGGTCATGACCCGTTTCCAGAGGGCGGGGATCCGTGTCAACTGAGTCGCGCATGCTAAATTTTACTGCTACAAATGGCAATCTCAGAACCTACGCACACATTCTCAACACAATCGTATTGTCCGAGCAGAACATATCTTGTCATCCCCATTGGATGCGTCTGCTGTTCTTTGTTGATCCATTGGAATGAAACATGGCGCATCGTTCACATGCAGTCGGTTTCCAGTGCGCCATCGCTGTATGTTGATGTATATTTGAGGAGCATTTGTGTGCATAAGTACATACACATCCGTACACACATTTGGTCTATGGTTGCGCTGCACGCAGACAAGTATCCGATGCTGAAAACAGAGGCAAGACCATTGCCATGGATTATCATTTGCACACAAGTGATTGTCCTATGGGGTTGTGATGATTTAGCCCTAATTCCGGAATCATTAAATTTGTTGTGATTCACGGTATGCGACAGTGATCTTTCCTGTACATTGCCTTGTATGCCTTCATTTGGATGCTTTGAAATGCTTCTTAAGTACTGGTTGGTTCTCGCAGTACGTAAGGACGGCCCCCAAAATCATACATACAGTACTGAATGATTGTATCATCACTGAATATAAAGAACAACCTCATTACCTCTTCAACAGTTTGAGGATTCTACCAAAACCAAGCATATCGTTGTAACCAGAGACAATCAGAACACATTGGAAGACCAATACTTGGTGACATTGCAGTCCTGTAGGCAAGATTCCAAATTCGATCGCTTAAGCCACAAATGAGATATGCAAGGCACTTTATCAGCAGGAAACAGGTGTGGGACTTGGTGCGACTGCCGGAAATCCGGTATTCGGGTACCCACCAACAGGCATGCGTTTGACACTTGTGAAGCACAATACATTATAAAAACATTTTCTGCGCAATCCACAAATCTAAAACTACAGCACACACCACTGGATACTGGCGATGAGTTGTTGAGGTGCATATCCAAAAGCGTCTGCGACTGCAGTTGTGGCTGACGAAGCCCTGCGCTTTGACTGCCTTCCCAACCATCAAATCTTGAATCTGCTCCGTTCTGACGCTGAGCATGAGATGGAACAGGAGTGATAGACCACCAGCGTTTCGTGGTGTGGGTTTGAGAGCAATCAGCTTGCAAGTACCATGACCCGTCTCCCGCCACCGACACGTGGTTCACCCACCATTCATTATCTGCGCACTCCTCAAGTTGCTGCATGTATTGATTGCATCACCGGATGATATAAGTTAGAACAAATTCCGAGCTCCTGAATGACATTGATATCCAAAGTAGTCAAGCGCCTTCATCATGGGGCAGACAATATGGTTATCTT
This sequence comes from Pyramimonas parkeae, assembly GCA_018697155.1. Classification (NCBI taxonomy): domain Eukaryota; kingdom Viridiplantae; phylum Chlorophyta; class Pyramimonadophyceae; order Pyramimonadales; family Pyramimonadaceae; genus Pyramimonas; species Pyramimonas parkeae. The sequence continues at coordinate 7,412 of NHOP01000863.1, read as the reverse complement.
CAATTTACACTGGTTGCCAATTGACTTGTGAGACAACACTCACTCCCTTGGAAATAGAATGCCAGTCTCTAGGCATGCGTAAAAGTATCGTTCCTGTTCGACCAGGCGAGTAGAACTCAATTTAGAAGTTATGACCAATTATTATCGTGAAGAATATTCAATCTTTGTGACAAAAACTTCTTGTGCCTCGCACGCTCTCCAAATACAATTGTGTGAGCTTTGCTATACACCAGTCTTGAATACCAATCATGTTGTACGAGTGCTACCTGGATCAATTCAGGTGGCATTCCATCGTAGTGAAGTGTCTGCCAGTGTTCCTTTCCATCGTCGTGATGCGCCAAAAGGAGCCAGCTACTCCCGGTGGGGCCCAAGGTGACCAACACCCGAGCACCTTCTGGTCCCTCGATATCGCGAGGTCGCGGACCTAAGAGTGCTGCTGCGCCCACCGGCGACCCAGGACCCTCGCGACCCATCAAAATATCTTCCTCAGAAACTTGGTCTACGTTTGTGTCAAGGTGAACGCACGCAGGACGCTCTTGCGTGTGCGTTGTCGCGCAAGAGATCTTGCGCTTGCAGACGATCGTCAGCAAACATCAAATCCGTCCCGCAAATATTTTTAGCACGCGTCTGGGCGGAATAATTTCATCCGATAGAAGACGGGGAAAACATACTCTAGGAAGGACAGAAATGGAGCATGAAGACAGTAGTGCTGAGCCGATTAAGGTAGAAAGTCATAGCAAACCGACATGTGTCATTACCAAAATATTCAATTGGCAACAGCAATCGAATATTTTGGGTCGGAATATAATTGCGTTGTCGTAGGCACAGTGGATTGCCCATTTTCAATGGTCGGGTACACTTGGTGCGCGATCACAATCGCATCGATACAAAACCACTCTTCGAACGTGGAGCGGAAAGCACTCGCGCCGCTCGTTTCCCGGTATGGTATTTTCATGTCGATCAGAGCGAGATTGCCTCGGCCTCAACACCGAAATTCAGAATCCTTGCGGGGTCCTATGATTCACAACAGTATGATGTGGCCTTTCAACCAATATGCTACCTTTGGAATATACTATTGTGTGACCATCGGCTGATTCTGAACATCTTGCACGAGAGCAACACGGTCGCCACGGAGACCTGACCATTCTACACAAACAGCTCGTCGTTCGGTGGATGATTCAACTGCAAGCCTGTGCATAAGTATTCCGGACTCTTTGCTTTTCAGTTCAGCCGAAAACAATGTGTACGTTTCGGTTTCTTATGGCGACCTTGCTCCTGACGAGTGCTTCGTCCACCACCATATTACTGAAGGTTCGAAATGTGGAGTGGCGAATTTCTTCGCATTTTGCAACTTAGCATAGCCTGTTGTGTATAAATAGGAAATTTTCACAAGCATATCGTATATGTTTCCCTACGAATACCTGTCAGGTGTAGCTTCCACGTGAATCATTTGGACCTCAATTGGAGAAAGCGCTTGCGAGCTCGAGCAGGTTTCGTGATGCGAATCCCAGATAGTGTCTGTGAGATTCACACTGTTGTTGTGTAATATTCGTGAAGATCTTCCAGAACCTTTAATTATGTCAACATTGAAAATTGAAGCTGGCTGTAATTGCTCCGCTTGAATGTTTCTGTAAGTGTGCAACGTGCAATACATTAAGAGACGGAGTACTTCATAACACAAATCAGGGATTTCCACGAAAGATTGATAGATGTGTTGAACTAGGACCCTGGAAATGACGAACCTTTGGAGACGCTCCTGCATAAAAAGGTCCGAACCTTAACTGAACTGTGTCCACAACAATCCCCAGAGAAGAATCAATGCGGAGGTTGTTCATGTTTAGTTTATTGGAGCTGAAGTACCATGCCATACCTGACATAGAGGAGACTCATAGAGACAATTAAGCTTGCGTTACCCTCATTGTTTGCCTCAGGGCGGAACAGTGGTGAATCACGACCAAGAGTTTGTTGCAGATGTGCTATTGGAAGACGGGACCATCAAGGCTGTTGGTCGAGATGTTGTGGTATGTCAAAGCTAGTCCACAGAATTTTGTGCATGTGCATGTGCATGCTTCTGAGAAGTTTGAAGACCATTGGTAAAGCAGATGCATCATGAACGAAGTGGTGTAGCTGCAAATCACATTAACTTTCGCATAAGGTTTAGCCTTTTCTGGACAGAGTACCGTGGCATCACAATGATTGTTGGTCGACAAGAAAATACTGAGAACGATTGTGCTCTATGATTGGATGCATTTGGCAGGCGCCCAAAGGTGCACGAGTGCTGGATGTCCAGGGTAAGTACGTGATGCCAGGAGGGATTGATCCACACACACACCTTGAGATGCCCTTCATGGGACAAGTGGCATGTGACGACTTCAAAAGGTATTGGATCGTTGCCAATGCTTTGAAATCTCACATGTAGAAAACGTGTGCTGTTATTATTTATATGCTTTGCAATAATGAACTGTATTTGCAAACTGCTCTGGAAAACTTCAAACTAGCTCAGAAGCAAAATGAGAGGCGTGAAGTCCAGACTATTTTTGGTACAGCTACACATCATGGGAGGTGTACATGATAAAGATCTTGAGGCTTGAACGTGTGGAATCAACCAAACCCTGCGTCTGTCCTCAGACACAACACTAACACAACCTATGCGATATACACATATGATCATTTCTGCGTGCGGAGTTCGCACACAGAGATAAGGGTCCATGTCTTGCAATGAACAATCATTTTAGATTTTTTTGCACCACAATGCCAAACTACAACCTGTGCAACAAGGTGCTGCAACCGAAGTATTGTGCATTCCACACACAGAACACCCATGCAATACACGCATATGATCACTTCTGCGTGCGGAGTTCGCACGCAGAGATAAGGATCCATGTCTTGCAATGAACAATCATTTTAGGTTTTTTGCACCACAATGCCAGACCACAACCTGTGCAACAAGGTGCTGCAACCGACGGATTGTGCATTCCACACACAGAACACCTCTTGCATCTAGACCATCGATGATTATCAGGGCATCCGCTTCACCAAACAACTTGCGCCGGCACTGGAGTGGCCTAAGTGAAGCGGAGTGTTGAGGCCAACATCCCCGTCGTCCGGAAATACACACCGATAAAACCCAGAGCACATTGAACAACCTACCACATTTTCTTGTTCCGATGGTTTTTCTAAATCCCCATCCTGCCAGCCTGCGTTTCTTGATGCCGATGGTACCCCCCCGTGTTTGCCCTAATCCTGGAGCTTGTTCTTCCTAACTTTTGGCTCCAATTGTACAGCGGCCAGGAAGCAGCGCTGGCAGGAGGCACCACCATGCACATGGACTTCGCCTTGCCCGTGGAAGGCAGCCTGATGGCCGGATTTAAAACCTGGAGGTCAAAGGCGCGGAAAGCCGTGATGGACTATGGGTTCCACATGGCCGTCACCAAGTGGGGCGACCAAGTGCGTGCTTGGAGCCACTCGACAACTAGTTTGGTTCGAGGTTGGAGGTTTGCGATAAAACTACACCCTGACTTACGCGACGGTAGAACAAGGAAGCGCGCAAACTTCGATGAATGAATTGTCACATTCAAAGTCGCCAGCGAATGGAGCCAGCCAGCCAGCCCCCCCTTCCAACAGAAAAATTCAAATCCAGAACACATGTGCGCGGCGTCTCCGTTGGTCATTGCCGGTTGCAAGTCAGCGGGTCGGTTTGCACGGTTTCATTGAAAGCAAGACATCTGAGTATTCCTTGTGGCTTGTTGACCCTGACAACCGGCCTGTTGTGATGAAGTGGATTTCCCTCACAACTCCAATGTTGGGGCAAATTTCTGTGTTGTGGAGGACATGAATACAGTCCAAGAACGGGCGGGTATACTTGTTCGGACAGCTGTTGCTTTGTTGAAGGTTTATGTGGCAGAGCTTGCGACTGCATTGAGGTTCTAGGTTTCCGGCAATAGGTACATGTATCGAAAGCACATAAAGGAACACCTTGATGCAGCATATGCAGATGCTGTAGTGTTCAAGCTCAGTTGACTATCCACGCACCCGCTTCCTGCGTGGTATCCGCTGAGAGCTTTGTGTTTGGTCTTGGCTGCCACCCGGACGCAATTGGGTAGCTTCCTAGGTAGCAGAAGTGCTCAAGCTACGCACAGCACATGCAATGTACCGTCGTGCGCGCGGGTTCTCGTCACGTGGTTGTGCATCTTCTTTGTCTTGTTCTGTGCTCGCAGGTGGCGGCGGACATGGCGACCTTGACCGGTCTGGGAATCAACAGCTTCAAATTTTTCATGGCGTACAAGAACGCTCTCATGGTGACGGACGAGGAGCTGGTTAAAGGCCTTATGCAGTGCAAGAAGATTGGAGCGCTGGCACAGGTGGGAAAGATTCAGATGGCAAGTCGTGACAATGGATGCCGATGCAAAAGTGGGGCTAAGAAATGAACGAATGGCGATGATGTAGTAGATTGTTTTTCTTGTAGAAGTCTTCTTGTTGATATTTGAGTTTTGATTTTGTGGCAGTGGTATCTGTTGATGATGAAACATTGTAACAGAAGTTTGAGTTCTATTCATGCATCATCAGCACACTCCTTCTTATATGCCTGGAGGTCCACCCGTACGCCTTCCAGGTGGATGACTGAAGGGTGTGACGCACAGTGGGATCGATGTAATGGAACATCGGCTTATGCCATAGGTAATTAGCCGGTATGCTGAAACTAAACGTTTGATTTGGAGGCATATGTAAGTTGCATGAATGCGGTGTTCTCAGTCGCAGCGTTCGCTCTGGCGCCTCAGGATGATGAACATCTGTGAGATTCTTCTTATGGCGACTGGCTTCATGTGCGACGTGCAGCTCCTTTTCTTGTTTAGGAATTCACTCTCCTGCCAAATGAAAATGGCCGTTTCATTGTTGAGGAGACCGTTCCACAGTGGCCAGGTTCGGTGAGCCAGGTTTGCATATACATAGTTATGTTTGAAGTGCGTAGGTAGCACGTTGATTGTCGTGCTGGACCCTCTGCGCTTGCGAAAGCCTCATGCTTGACGTGCGCGATGACCATCCCACGTCCACAGTGCAGCCAGATGCTTCATGGCGCACACCTCCTCGACATCCGTACTTGTTGCTTCCCTAGCCATAGCTTATCTCTCTTATTTCTCCTATGCGTGCGCATGCATGTTTTCCTCTCTATCAATCTTCGTCCATTGATCGGGCTTTATGCAACCAACATTTTCTGGCTTGCGTTTCGCGTGCATGAGTTAGTCTTCAGTGTCTTGCTCCGCCCCCAGGCTGTATCGCTTTTCCCTACTTCATCGCGAGTGTACCTTCAAAGCAAATTCAACAGCTTGTTTGATTGGGCGTACAAGTTTAGCGGTCAGGTTCCCAAGGAGTGTTGTTAGACGCGGTACGGTAATCGGGCCTTGACTTTGAATACATTCCAGGTGAGTTATGTTGATAGCACGTGTATTTACCAATAAGTGCATGATGCTATACTGCGCACGAATCCGCGTTCACGCAACTCGGTGGTTGGAATTGGAAAGAGTGCGAGGATGAGCACCGAATTTCTGCATGTCGAACAAGACGACGCTCATTATTGTTATTTGTTCGATGGTTTCATGTTTTTGGTTATCATTATTGTTTCTGAGACATCTGAGCAATCAATAAGCACTCGCACTTTGCGTAGGTGCACGCCGAGAACGGAGACGCAGTGGCTGCAGGACAGCAGCTAATGATTGAGAAGGGCATCCTTGGACCTGAGGGGCATGCTCTGTCAAGGCCATCCATTCTGGAGGTGTGTGGGTCCATCGCAGGCTTGACTGAGCTGATGAGAGCGCAGGCTTCGAATCTGCAGGTTCCACACCTGACAGGAAATTAGATTTTGTCTTTAGCGTTCGATGTTTCATTGTACTGGAGTAAGCTCGAGTAGCTCCACCAGCTTCCCAATCAGCTTTTGTTGTAGTTGTTGATGTTGTTTCGAGACGAACTCCACATCAATGATGACGCTGAAGATGATATTGCTCTTTACCTTTGTGTCCTTGCAACTAGTTGGCCTACCGGGTATCAAGGTGCCCTGCTTTCATAGTATGTTGCGGTTGACGCTCATGGAAGAATGTCAATGATGACGAGGCTGAACCTTAGGACTTGCTGTTGGTTTGCGGCCTTGTGTGTTGCTCCCAAAAGGGTGAGGCCACCGGACGCGCGATCAAGCTGGCGGGCTTCGTCAACACGCCACTCTACGTGGTGCATGTCATGAGCGTGGACGCCATGGAGGAGATTGCCAGCGCCCGCAAAGCAGGTGCTTGTATTTCCCAGTAAATTGATAGGCGGGCAGACAAGTAGGCAGTGCACAGCCCCACTAGCTGCTGTCGCTGCTCTGCACATTTGTAGCACCCCTATGTGGTGTATTCTGATACCACATGATCCGATGTGATATGATATGATATGATATGATGGGATATGATGTGTTAAGATGTGATATGAAATAGTATGGTTGACATGATATGATATAATAATATGAGCTTATGTGATGAAATGTTTGTTTACTATTGCATGATACAATATGGTTTTTTGCATTCTGTTTTTATGTTATGTGATCTGAAATGATGCGATATTTCATCTCAAGATACATTATCATTTAATATGATTTTATTGCAATATGATATGACACAATATGTTGTAATCTGATATACGCGCAGTACGTAATCGGTGTGTATATTGTATGCACTTGGTACATATTCGTACTCCGCAACATCTCAAGTGGCGCCGTTGAGGGCCTCAATAAGATCCCAGTGCCACCTTTTAAAGGCGCAAGGAGGTCTTGGTGGCAATCATGCCGAGACAGGTGACCCTCCGCACAATGCTGTTGCCGGCCCAACGAGCCCGTAACACCCTACATCGGCTCTGCTGGGTTGTTCCTCATGGCTTCTCTTCCTCTTGTGTATTTTCATCCTCCAGCGCGTCCTTCTGTTCGGCGCGTCTCTGTCTGCTACATGCTGAAGGATCTCATCGAGGTTGATTTCACAGCCGACTTGACGGTGTGACTCGGTTGACATGGGGCCCCGTTCAGTGAGTATGGTTTATATCCCTTCATGAACATGCATATACATATGGGGACATGACCCTTACCAAAAGGTCTGGGAGCCATGTCAACTGAATGGCAAACTGAGTTCTATTGTTGCACAGGGCATCCTTCATGATCCGTGTGTTGTATCAAAACACAGATTGCTTGGTCCAAGAAGAACTTATCCGACGATCCCCATCGAGACAGTCTGCTGACCCATGAAAATCCATATGAAACAAACTCCTAGTCTGTAATGTATGCATATATATACCAACCTAACCCTGTCGTCCCGCATGCGATGGGGTTTATGAGTGAGTGTGAGCTCAATCATGAACCAGGCCTGATACTCGTGTTAGGCACATTTTGGCAGATC